>OZ022259.1:45652726-45838918 GCA_963978905.1 Trichostrongylus colubriformis
CCATATTTCAGGCCAATCAGGATGCATTCCTTCCAAGTTTGAAGCCTTAGAATGCTGACAGTCGAAAATCGCGAATTCCCACGGTTTCAAAAGGCGACTTGATAAGAGAAAAGTCTCAACAAATCCCAATTTTTTTTGTGCGTAGGAAAAAGAGCAGACCTCACTCTGTAATTGAATATACAGCTCGCCCGGACACATCTTGAATAGAGTATCTATGCGGAAAAATGCCCAATGTGCAAAACGGCGAGAACTTTTTGACCGATCTGATAGCTGCAAACATCTTGTATCCTTGTGTTGCAGCGAGTATGTTTGCCGCCACCTCAAGTATCACCGTCTTAACTACATCCCATTATAATAGGGTGTGAGTCAGGATACCCTAATTGGGTCAGGTTACGAAGGAGATGAGGGCCACATCTGCTCCCTCACACGTGGCCGACACCTTGACCGACAAGGCACTTGCCGCGCACGGTGACCCGATTCAAGTATCCCGTCCGAAGAAGTCACTTCCAGAAGGTTCCATAACCGCGTGTTCTTGATTTTTTAAAATTAACTTCTCGTACACTGTTAAAACAAATTACTGGACTAGTATCACAGCAAACACGTGATTTAAATACTTTCTTATTGAAATCCTCACAGTCCTCCTAGTGGTATTGCCATAAGCAACACTTATTCTATCCGTCCAACACCCTGTCCTGGTGGTAGCATGGTGTAGGCTGTGACATCAGCAAGTACATCACAGTCATTTGCCGATACAGCTACCTTCTTCTTCGGACTGCTCTGAGAAGCGCTGAAAATGGAAAGGTTAACAGCCGCAAATGGTAATTGAAGATCTGCAGACAAACCATGGGTCCGTCAAGGAGCGGGCAAGACCTTGACTGTCGTAACAGTTGTAGGCGACGTTTTGGCCACATCAGCAGCTGCACGGTTCAAAACGTCGCCCAAAGCCCACCAATGCACCCAGGGCCCCCGCCTATTCCCTAGCGAGCGTGAATACGCTTTTGACCGAGAGCAAATTAGTATAAGTCAGTGAAATCAATCATGGATCAGCTCTTTGTCTACAAGTATCGAGGATTCATGTCCAACCGTGGGATAACGATGATGCAGAGGGTGTGGTGAGGTGTGAATCAGTAGTGGACCTACATCGTAGCAGATTTCGTGTTAAGTACTCACGCAAACTCATGGGGCCCCGTGACCCGCACTCCTTTAACCAAGGTGTTTTTGAAGGTCTGAAACTTCATGCCCAACCCACAAAATCCCATGTTAGCGAGTCTGGGAAGGTGGGGTCGTATTTTAACGGGCTTTTTCCAAAGCTTCCCTGGTCGGGAAGTGGTCGGGAAGTAAGAAATGGATTTAGGAAAAAATCGCTTTCAACGTACTCCGTCTTCTCTTTTTCTTTTTCCCACATTTCGGTTGGGAATGAGGATTCGTCCTTCGCTGCCTTCTCGTCTACTTCAGGAATGGAAGATGGAGGCTCGCTTCTGTCCCTCTTGACACTGAAAAATATAAATGAAGGACCACAACAATAAAAATCAAGGAAGGGACAACAAGTTTAGTGTATTTTCATCGAGATCCTCATCCAATTTCGTTCAGATGTAGGGCTATATCTCAAATTTTGTCTTTGATCCCCTACAGCTGAGGCCAGAAAATGGTAAAATGTAAGTGAAGCGCCTCTTTCTAGCATGCTGCCGATCGAAAAACGCAAAAATTGGAAAATGCATGTGCCAACATACCGGGACATATGCGCCAAACTCTGCGTTCTACGTGGTGGCCGTTCTTCACGTTCTCGCTCGAAGCTTCTTCGTTGACTGGAACTGACTGACTCCAAATCTTCCCATTGACTCATCAGATCGGATATTGTGAACCCTTTCACGCCAGCCGTTTGGTGCAGTACATCTATAATGAGGAAGAATACATAACCGAATGAAGTGCAACGTGACTACTTACATACCTGAAAAGTCTATCAGACTTATTCTCGGTGAACTTGGAGCGCTCTTACTCTTCTTTTCCACCATCCTCTTGCGGTAAAGGTCATATTCAGCTCGTGCCTAAACATTAAATTTCCTAATGAAACAGACGTCTTCAAGGTTTTTCCAGTACAATAAAGATTCGGTTACTGAGTAGGATAGCCTTTTCCATTACATACCTGTAAATCTTTATAGGCCATCACGTGCGCACAAGCCTTACCCAAAAGAACTATACCATTGCATATCTTTATTGCAATTAGCAACAACCAAGCGATGACTGAAACAAGCAGTAAACTTAGACAGAAAAGAGGAATAATCAAAATCTTACCGCATATGACTATGCTAGTCTTGCTCTGAAGCGAGAAGGTTTGACTAAGGACTCGTATAAGCATAATTGACAACGGAATAGGAATGAATCCCATTCGTCGAGATACCTGAAGAAAAAACGTGGAAATGCGGCCTACACTGCGATCTGCGTGGAATTAGTGAACAGATGCGCAAGAACGCACTTGCAGAACCGAAAACTTAATGGGTCAACTAAGTGTCTCTACGATTTATATAGCATTGGGCGATTTCTCTGCAGCAGGATTCGCATGCATAGAAATGGACAATTCTCAAGGAATTCGGAAGGCAAAATTCAGCTGGCAAAATTCAACGCACCTGATCGGAATAATCACTGAATGCAGACACTTCACGGCTTCTTACCACGTCATAGGCTATCGTAATCGTGAAATCTTGAACAGGTGAATTGGTTGCGGTAGGGTGTAAAGAGTAACCAATTAATACCTCTATAAACCTCCGCGTTTATTTCGTTGAATTTAGTAATGAAAGCATGCTTCAACCAATCCACTAACAACTCTGCTCCGATAACCATGAACTGAATCAAATATCAGTTGGAAACCTAATATACCTCAGCCGAATAAATCACATAAGCACACAGTGCGTGTAAGAAACAGATGAAATATGTGATGGTAGAATATGAGAAGCCAACATTTTGGTCATTTCTTAACATGATAGAGTATTCCGTGAATTTAGTGATTAGAGAATTCAGCGATCAGATTCAGCGATCCCAGCTGAAACTCACGATATCAGGCATCATTTCTCTCAAATGTTCACTGCTCCAATTCACGGCCATCATATTGCGAACCATCACAACAAAGAGGAGCGCAATTATGTGAAAACGTTCTCGAACATCACTGAAATAGCAAATGATGAGTCGGCTTGGTTCGTGGCTTCCTAAAAACGTTACCCAGACCCGGGATCGTATACTCTCCCTCTCCACTGCTTTTATTCTCGGCACAGAACATTCCAAATCTCTCCCCTGTGACGTCTGATAGTTTGACATACCACACTTTCGCATCGACCCACATTAGAAAATGCCTTCCAGCTCATAAGGGAAGCATCTTTTTCTTGAGAAGAGGGGAAGTTCACGGCGAAGTTGAGCCCTTCACAGCTCGTCATAGCTTTACACCCTTGCCTACATTTTTGCTCCGTTTTCATGTTTTTCCTTACGATGCAAACAAGGCACTAACAATAAGTTTAATCGCTCCATTTTCTAAAGCCACATTGAATAAGCAAGAGATGCAGATGAACAATGGCTGAAAACCTCGCTCATCACTCCCCGAAAAAAGAAACCTTTCCTAGTCATGCAGATTTCTCAATAGAAGAATATTTCAATAGTGTAGTTCTCACCTACAGGCCATTTGGAACAAATTTGCTTTCGCAAATTTCTTGAAGACAGATCCTTTGAGTTCGACGAAGTTATTTGACATCATAATAGCGAGTAGGGCTTGATTATGAGAATTAAATGCAACATTCAAAGTAGTTGCCTGAAAAGAGTGCACGATACAAAAAAGGAATGGAAATGAATGCGATAATGCCGGCTCCAGCTAGTGTAAACCATGGTGGACAGGTGAAAATATGGCCAAATTCACACAAGAATCAGTGAGCCGCTCACTCTTGGGTACTCCACATTTCAGTTCAACTTTGTATTTACTTGCCGAGATCGGTGGTCGCACTTGATGAAGGAAGAGGGGGGAGTATTCCCATCGAAATTTTAGACTAGAGTTCATTAGAGAACGATCGTGGAAGAAAGAGGGAGAGATAAGTTTTGAGCAGTAACCTCGCTGTTGACACAAATGAAATATACCTGCAGAAGAACCAAGAATGTATGTATGGAAGCGTATGACAATGCGAATCCAAAATGGCACAATGTCCTTATAGCGCTTTTGAACGTTTTCGGCTCATTGGCAGTCCAAAATAACGCATCAAGGATATCCTAAATGACATATTATTCCCGAAACATAGTGACGGCTGTGAATTTCAAAAGTAAGTGTATAAATATAAGGGTATAAATGTACCTGTCCTAAGCTACTGAACAGCTTATCGGCCACTTCTAACATATTGTAGAAGATGTACAGTTTTATAACTCCTTGACCACGAACTTGATGATAAACAACGGAAGTATCTGCGAATGGCAAAGACGTTGAAAAATACCACAATACTCAAGAAAAGGTAATCACCTATATGCTGCATAAGAATAGATCCAAAGACAATAATCCAAACTTTGAAAAAATCGCATGTTTCGGCCGATGTCCACGGTCGTAAACGTAATACAAAACCCGTAATTGACATCTAAAGGTGACTAGATCAAACAAATTTCATTCAAAAATACATGAGTGAACAGATATAAAAGCGCTCGATCGCTCTGTTCCGATAAGGATGAAGAAACTTACAAAAAACCTAATTGGTAAAAAGGTGAAGAGATAGCAAAACGCATCGATGCATTGTAGTAACCCATAGAAGAGAAAGCGTTCTACCTGGAAAGTTACATCAGTGTCAAGCGATCTCGAGCACTTGCATTCTTCTCGATTGAAATGGAAAAAGAAAACATGCCTCAATCGGAATCCGTAAGAACGCGTACACTTTCCGTCTTTTCTCGGTATAGCGGGTTTGATCATTGTGTAAAGAATAACCTCTGAAAGCACAGTTAGCGGTTCATGACAATAATCAATATGGTAAAATTATACAAAAAATAGTAATGTGTGCCCGGCTTCCCGTAATGAATTCAAGTTAGGTGAAAGGGATTACTTTCAGTGAAATAACTAACCGCGTCAGCTCACTCCAGCAGTACTCGAGGAAACCATAAGTTGGCATAGAGATATTCGACATACGCTGATTGCCTGCAATGAAATGCTGCCGAGTTAAAATCGCAGTCACATGAGTTTTTTGAGGAACTGATCTCCTTCCTGAGTGGTTTTCCTTCTGAGGCACACTAAAAAAGGTGTCTTGGCGCCGCTAGTCCTAGAGGCTCCGCTGGCAGCCCTTTGCCTAACATCCATTCATTGGGCACGGTGTTCATGGGGAAAGTAGACGACTTCCAAGATAAATGGCGCTCGACTGGGTAGGCAGCAAAACTGGGTAGGCAGCAAACAGCCAGGTAATAAAATAGTTTTTTTAAAAACAGCAATTCAGGTCAGTTAAGTAGTAGTAGACATTTTGAGCAAGTCCACCACCAGTCTGTTTCTTTTAGCGACCTCTGGTAATGAATGAAAAAGGACTCACTTGGGTCGCCATGACGCAGATCTTCCTCTTCATCACAGTACACGGTGAGATCGTCTGCTATAGATATATGACCCGGTTGTGAAGATGATGGAGAGCTCGCATCGGCTTCAAGATCACTGCCTACTGTGAAGCCCTCCGACGATCGCGACTCGGTTCTCAAATTCCTCTTACGGACATCTTCCATGACCTTGCCCAATCAAAAGGTTCTGATCTGAAAAATGACATGATGGACAACCTCCATTAATGTTGTCATGTAAATGATCACTCCAACATGAATGCGAGAGAATTTAGAAATTCAAAATGCTCTTAACACCTGGGAAAAGCCTAGTATAAGTATTCACCCCGCTTACACAGAATCTGTAACTCGATGTTCAAAGGCAACGAGCTAGTTCAGCATTTACAATTCCGGGAACATGGCTTCCTTACACCTTGACCAAATAATCATCTTCATCTCTATTTTTCTATGTAGGCATTAACTAATCCCAACCTCCTTCCGCGCCCGTGACTGCACACAGAGCTAGGTACATGCCATTTCGAGGCGCTTGATAGGGCGTGGCCTATGGACTTGGGTGAGAGTGTATCAAATTCTCTCACACCGCCACACACTCTCACTGTTGCCACACAGGCCACGCCCTATCTAGCGCTGTGAAATGGACTGTACGAACTCAACAGCTTAATGCAGAACTTCCACGCATCCCAACTATAATCTCAACTTCTGCAACGAGCAATGCGCAAAATTACTACTTCCTGCCTTTTAATGGGATTCTCCGAAATCGAACAATCGACTTTTCTCAAAATGAATACTTCATCAGAGAACCGACACACAAGGACTACATCGAAGTACAAACACAGTGCATTGATGGTATGTGAGCGTATGAGCGCTATATAAAAGCAAGAATACCGCACAAACGTAGGCACAAACCAAAAGCGAACATTCAGTGCAGTAATGTGGAAACGGATAGAAATGTAGTTGACCAACCACAAGTTGCTTTGGCAAACTGCCGACTACCGCGCTCTACGGCTAATCCGTAGCTTGCTTAAATCTCCGTCCTTTAATATGAGGGAGGAGCCGATTTTGTGGGTACATCATTGTAATCAAAGTTTTAGCAGCGCACATAGCTTGTGGAACAGCTTATTTGATTGGTTAGAACCATCTACCTGTTCGCTCTTCTTTTCCGTCTTGCTTCATAGTGTGATGTCTTAGCAGTCGTTCTCTGAGGGTTTGTACCGCCGTTGCATGTTTTAATCTTTGGCTACGCTTACTTATTATATCTGGCTGTCATGTACCGCCTAGTTTCATTTATCATTTTTTTATCTGAGCATTTTCCTAGAGCTGGTGTTCTCTGAACCATGAAACGTCATTCCACGGCTTCTTACAAGCCAAAATGTTTTGTTTGATTACGGTCAAGTGGTTCAGAACAATTCGACTCTACTGTCCGAGTTCAGCAAACTTTTTTATTCAACTTCCCGATTTTCTACCGTCATGTGGGAAGAATTGCGTGAATTAGAGCCTTGGATATCCATGGATAAGGGTAAAATATCATACTCATAAACGTCAATGTTTCATTACCTTCGTCAGGGCCCCCACACCCACCGGATCGCAAACTCACATAGCTGATTCTGGTGATTTCATTCCATTCATCAAGTCGTTGTAGAGGGCACTTGAAATCGTTTAAGCGGAGGGTTCATTAGGGATCTGTAGAAAATGCTGATTTTGTTCCTTGAATTCCTAACTAACTTCCACATGAACCAGAACTTTCTGCTTAACAGTTTTTTTGGAAGGTGAAAGTACTCAGATTGACAGCATCGATCGAAGTGAGCAAATACTAGCACATTTGATGAAGTCTTCTGTTTTCTGACGAAACACTTGCGTCGAGCGAAAACAACAGCTGAGTTCGATTGTTCATTCTCTCTCCTTCCTTTCAATATATCCTGAAATCTGTATTTTTTTTGAGAAACCTTGGTGTTTGATCGTATATCGCGATATCACATCGGTCAACCAAACAGGCGCCGACGGTAATGACGTCGGAAGGAATGGTAAACAGTGGGAAAATAACTGTCGATTTCACTTCAATTCACCACTTTGAAGGGGTTTTCGAACTTTATGCGGACCCCTATTTGGGACCCTCATGACTGGCCCATTGTGACAGCTCCATAGTTTGGCTCCAAAAGTTACCACAGTTCAAAAACCGCCATTTGGTCAAATATGTGACGCTAAAAGTCGATTACGTTCCTACGATTATTATATTTTTCATCGTGATGACAGTATGACTGCACATTGACGCAAACTTTCCTCTCTAAAAAGATCATGCAGGGATGAGTCAAGGCTCTAACCGCGAATCTGACCTCTGTTTTGGGCGCAGGCGTCTAATTGGCGCTAATGTTTCTGATTGGCAACTAGTGGCAACCTTCTACCGAGGTTGAGGAAGCGTTGGGGATTTATGTCCAAATAGGCCAAAGGTGGAAATACATAGTTTTGAGGTAGGAAGTGGATCCTACGCTTTGAGCTCCTTCTGTAGGTGAGTAGAATTTCTTTTTCCATTAGGCTTTCAACGACGATACTTTTGCAAAGCTCCTTTCTTACCATTTGCTGAAAATACTCATTTTCTTCTCCAAATTCTCAGACGGCGCCAACCGAGCTTACATCTATAATCAAGGCGCTGCACAACCTTTGTAAGTTTGTATGTGCAGATATCGGTGAAAAAGTTTTGCGCCAACCTCATCCGTATCAGAGGCGGAGGGATATTAAAGCTCAGCCCTTGGACAACGAACATAGGAGAAATTTTATGAGAATTATCATGGTATACTGTACCATACTATACTTATGAGGTGAGAGGCTCGCAACTTGTTGAGTGTTGATTAAACAATAGTATTATTTATCATCCAAAAAGACTTCCGTCCTGAATAAGGCACAATTAGCTCTTGGCAAAAATAGTGGTTGTCAGCGTACATTTTTATGAGTCATCGGGTGCATGTAAAGAACGGAAAACACTGACCTATTTCCTGATAACATAAAGTACATAGTGGTCGGCGTGATCGATCTCATACAATTGCCTTTAATGCAGTCACTTCCCGGTTAATTGGAGCCTATCTCGATTCTTTTATGAAATCCCCTTGCACGGTAGTTAGGATCAGCAGTCTCGGCCCTTTAGATCGTAAAAGTATGCGTGCACATCGCAAACGCGATGATGATGACCCTAGGTAATTGGGAGACATTAGCCGTGTCAAGCTCCACTCACCGAACCAAAACACGCCCATAAAAAGTCTATAAATAGAAAGTTGTAATATCATTAGGCTTTAATTAAGTATTTCTCATATTCAGTCCTCATTTTGGTCTTGTTATGCTTCATTTCACATTGATTCGTTGAGCCACAAATACCGTGAGATCATATGTGACATCACCATTCGAAATTATAGCTCGTAATCGGAAGTGATTCAAACTCAGCTAATGTCACTAAACAAAGCTAGTCGGTAAAGAGAAGAGATACAATTGTTTTTGTAGACATATGTGAAACTTGGATACCAGGAGAAGGGGAGGTTTTTTTTGAAATGGGTGGGATTTGATGGGCGGACTTTGCATGCAACAGCGACGTCTCTTATCACTAAGATACTTCCGTCATCAAAGTAAATAACATATTATTCAGCCCATTGTCATTACCTTTTTTGGAATCCTCTTCAAGTTCATTGAAATGCCATGTTGGTGCATTTTTTCCATTTGAATATCTTATAATTCAATATAATTTCTTCGTCAGACATTACTTGTTATACCAGAATTAGATGTGTAAGAACAGCGATGAATGCGATCGTAGTTCTTATGCCTGTATTTTCTCGTCTTGACACGTCATCGTGCGTCCCAATGAATCATCGGTGTCGTTTTACTATCGTTCCTGGTCGTCCTCAATCGACGTTGGTTCTCAAGGTTTCAGAAACGTCTAAGTATCACTTGATCAGTTCATTGTCACTCATACTTTGTGTAATATTCAGCAATGCATTGCACATATTCCACTTGGTCTTTCTGTCGTGTTTTGATGATGTTTTTCCTGTGGAGATGAGCATTTGGACGCATAGGAACCGATTATCGGAGGTATTGTCGCGTGGATGTGAAAGCGACACTGTGGGAAAGCGCACGACGCAAGCTAATTCGTGTTTCTGGAGGTCAGAACAAATGGAATAGACAAACTCGTTCATTTCATTCCTTCTACGTATTCCTTCTGCGCAGCGCATAGAGGAGCAAATTGAGCACTTTTGCATACTTCGTTTACTTTGAAGATCGTCCTTCGTATTCGATGTGTACTTTATGTTTATCTATTTTCGATCATGGCAGTATGGTGGTAACGAAAATCGGAGTAAGGCACGCACAGAACGCATTCCATTGCTGTGGGTTGATTTTGGTGGTTTTGGAGGGCTTAAGGCGGGAGATGCTAGTTTGTCCTCCTATGGAACAGAAGCAAAATCGAATCCTATCAGACCATTTTCAGAAACTTTGTTTGTTGTTGATCCCTTCTTCTTCAAATATTAGGCATGTAATCAGTTGTGAAGACTGCGACGGATTGGTCTTGTTGGTTGGAGGCCAGCTTTAGTAACCATTATGAAGAAACAGGTAGGATTTATTAGGTCTATGCAGAATAAATGGCCAAAACGGACTACTTTTTTCAGAACGCCATAACTTCGCTCAGACACAACTTTATTTGTCGAAATAAAAACCATTCGAATCTACACAACCTTGCCAACGATCTGGTAAAGAAAATATGCCATTATGATCGAATTCAGGATTGCGATAATTAATGAAGTCACCGATGACATTTTCAACATGCATAGTTTCGGCGAACTCCTTCTGACCCAGGTTTGCATCGAGAACCGGGAAAAAAGTGGTAATTCGTCAGAGATAGGTCTGAGGAATAAGGGGGGTGAGGGAGAGTCTCGATCAGTTTCTGCCGGGTGACTTGCGAACTGTGGGGTTTGCGTTGTTTTGCGCACACAGTAAAAAATGATGCAGTAAGGCATCGAGCCTCTCCCTCACCCCCTTATTCCCCAGACCTATCCCTGACGGATTACCACTTTTTCCGGGTTCCCGATGCAAACCTGCCAGAAAAATTATGCACGGTAAAAATGCCATTCTTGACTTTATTGATTCTCGCAATCCAGAATTTGATCGTGATGGTATATTTTCCTTACCAGATTGTTGGCAAAATTCTGTAGATTAGAATGGTTTTTATTTCGACAAATAAAGTTGTGTCTGAGCGAAGTTATGGCCAATTACGTTTCGGCCATTTATTCTGCATAGACCTAGTATCATTCATTCAGAGCATTTGCTGTGGATGTGATCATCAGCTTTGTTGTCTCCTCTCCTGTCCGTTGTTAGCTCGTCGTACTAAACATGCATTCATAAACCGCCCCGTCACAACAATCAATACCTATCTGATGAAATTCTCGTCCTCTGAGCTTCCTAGATCGACTCGATAATTCGATATTATCGTTTTTCTTTCAAATTATGAGTGTGAAAAGTGTGCACTTAGTCTTGTGAGTAGGGTTGTTCTGGGCTGATCAATGTTGCATAAGGTCCAGGTGCTAATTTGGTTGAGGTCAAAAATAGACTTCATTGTAAATCAACTGGCGAATTTCGCTTCAAAGAGGAACGCAAAATTGAGGGAAAGTGAATGAGAAGTCTCGTCGTAAACATGAGTCATGACCATTTTCGCTGCTTGGTCTAGGAGTGGAATTACAAAGGGGACTGGTAGTTCAAGAGTTCAGCGCCATTTCTGATTATTAAATTGAAGATACTAAATTCCCCAAGTTGTTCAGCCGTCATTGATTTTGTGAAATTTTGCTCGACGTGTATTTCAAATGGTCTCTATCGTGTGCATGGTGTGAAGTGAATTAACGCCTTTGAGATTCCGCTGTCACATGTGCGGTTAGGAGTTGTGTTGGTGTTGAAACGTTCTTTGCGACGGCTGTTGAACTGCTCTCAGTGTGACGATGTCGACGAAACCGCCTGTCCCGAAACCAAGAACTCGTTTCAATGTAAGTCTATTGTTAAAGCTCCTATTTATGCTGTCGTGGCTGCACAATTGCTATGTAATAAACTGGTTATTCTGATTAGGGATTTTCACAATGTTCAAGAAATTTTATTTGTAATTTTTAATCTCAATTCGATGATTCAATCAATAGTCTGGGATCATACCGAAACGTCGACCGATGCCGGAACTGTCAGCCCTGACGGAATCTAGAGGGGAATTCGAACTAGGATAAGTAACCTTATATGGAGAGATAGTTGGGGATTGTTACCATTTGCATCGAATTGCAGATTGGAAAGGTACCAGCTAGATAGAGTAGAGCATAGAGATTTGCGGGAATTTGGACACCGATGACCATCCGACAGGCATCATTTTTTTGTGTGGTGTTGATCACAGGCAACTTTCATCGAAAGGCAATTTCGCATAACTGCGGCTAAGTAGAATGATATGCATGATAGATTCTGCGTTCCGTATGCCTTTTATTGAACCTTTGTGTTTCGCAATGCTCGAAACTGTTCGATCAAGGGAAGAGGATTTCTCAATGTAGCAGGAAGCCCTTTAACAGTTGTAGACGACAACGTATATATACAGTAGCGCTCAAAAGTATTCGGCCGAATGGTTTTTCACTTGAGTTTTTCACTTGTAACTTTTCTACGACTGGACCGATCTAAGAGGGATTTTAGTATGTTGTAATTGGAGACACTGCATACTAAATATACAATTTTGGCGCTCAACGGCGTAAGTTACGTGGTTAAATGCAATTTTTAGTTTTTGGAGTGCCATACCTATTCCGTCCCGCTGTGCCGCCGTCATCAAAAGTCGTGGTCTTTCTACAGAATATTGATGTATTCCAAGGCTTGCTAGTTTTATTTTTTTGTAAAGAAAGCCAAATTTTCTTGACTAAGCCTTTTCCTTTTCTCCGGTGATTTTGTGGGGAATTCTTGTAAAAACCGTGAAAAGAGTCAAGCGGCGCTCAACTAGAAGGAAATGTTGACAATAGGTTCAGGCACCACATATTTGAATTTTGTCAAATTTGGTCAAGTAAAAAAAATGTTATGACAAAAAAGTGTTTGGCCGAATACTTTTGAGCGCTACTGTATATATAGGTTGTGAAGGCAGACGGTTTCCTTCAAACGCTGTGGATTGTAGGGAGTGGGGAGGGGGGGGGGGGGTTGACGTGAAGTTCATGTGTTTCGACTGCGTTCAAGCTGTTCGAATTGTGTATTCACCACCGCCTGTCCAGCGTTTCAAGCGCAGTCTTGGAAACCTGGGTGGAGAGTGGGAGAACTTTGAATAGTCGCTAAAGATGTAGGAAGCTCACTTCTGATCGAACTGAGCTGAAAGAAGGGCGTAATGGAGGCAACCCTCAGAAGGAGAACGAGTTCTGTTGCCTTACTGGGTGCATGATTGGTGTGGTGACGATCGATCACGTTTTGAGTTATAATAAGCCCTATTTGTCGTGATGATTCTTCTTCTTTCCTTTCCCCTTGGATTACTATGTATAATTTCTGACTACACTCTTCGAAATTTCCTTTTTGCATTTTTTACATAAGGGTAATCCGTTCTCTTTTTTTTAATGGATAACTTTTTTCTCCGAGATATTCATTCGCAGTTCTATTTGCAGCGATGAGTCATTGGATGCATACATGATTCACCTGAGGTTCAGTTGGGGCCTGTTTTTACACGAGTAGCTTCATTTCATTGGAACTTTGCAGAGATGATTCATTTGATACAGGCGACCTAGGTCACGAAAGAAGATTATTGAGTTGGATAGATTATCGGAAATAAAGCCTGCTTCTGAGAAGAAAGTCATTAAAATGAGATTTTCATTAATTTTGTTACGGTTTAACTCTTCAATGGTGTTTGCGAGTGTTCATCTGAGGTTTCTCGCGTATAGCTGGAACTTCTGGAACTTTGAATTTTTGTGTCTTCAAACCTTTTTCGTTTTCCAAAATTTCAAAACGGAATTTTAATTTTTTTTTGGTGAAGGGCCCTAGGAAGTGCTTCAATAGGTTACCTTTGGGCTCAAAGGAAAATCCATCGCTAAAAGGCGAACTGTTGTTCGGCTCGCAGTCAGCTTGGACCAGAAATTACACTTTAAGATGGTGAACCCGTCTCCTGCATTCGCCTCCTCACTCTGAGCTCAGTTTGCAGTTTTCAGATAATGTCAAAAATACACATGCATCAAAAGCGGGGTTCACAGTGTAGATCATGGAAAACGTTAAACCCGGACAGCGAAATAGTTATTTGCAAATTCTAGGTTGGCATTGGAACGCCAGCGAGTCCTTGCGTATCTCATACAAATGATGCTAATGTCAACAATGTTGTTGGATCTATCAGCAACGTTGAACTACGCTCTGATACTGTTTACCCATCCATTGAAGGTGAGTCTAGTCTGTTCTGTTCTAACGGGGTCACGGTGGAAGCCATGCTTGGCTTCGTTCATTTATTTTCTTTCAGATTGAAATATTTGCTGTAAAGTGTCAGCTCCTTCACCTGCACAAAATATATTCAGGTACTTCTAGCGACGCTAGCACGTCTCAATCTCCTTCCGATACTGCATCGCCGCATCGTTCAGCTCCACCACCTCCACGCCCTCCTCCACCAAGTCCGTGTCTTGATTCATCAACTTCGTGTCGTCCTCCACCAACGATGCATCCTCCTCCACCACCCTCGTGCCCGCCACCACCAAAGCCACGACCAAGTCGGCCGCCTCCTCCTGCACCAGGATGGAAGGTGAGTACGAATAATCTCTCAAAAATTCCAGGGAAAATCCGTTAATTGCTAATGTCCAGTATACATGCATCGATCTCTCCGGTTTTTGAGAGGCTTTGGTTTTCCATAAATTTGCTTTTTCTCAAAGAACTTCTTTACTCATCCTATGCGACTCTAAAAGCAGCTCCTCAAATCCTGCCAACAGTGGTTATGGCGACCTTGGATGGCTTGATAGGTGATTCGTACATATGTGGCGGGCGTCTTCAATAGGTTGCCGGTGCCTGCATTTTGTGCCGACGCAGAGGAAAACATCGGCTGAGAGCCTTTTCGCAGCCACATGAGCGCGGATGTTGCTTGACGGCCGCTGCCGGCGATCGATCAATAGCGCCGAATGCAGCGCCGGCGCGGATCTGAGGCACCTTGCTTGTAAACAACACACGGGTGCTTGTGCACTCAGCCTAGTAGATCATCGGACACACGTTTCATTGGTTACAGACATAAGTATTAATAAATATTATTCACTAAATGCATATTTACATGTGTTATTACTGCAAATTGCAGGTGAAACAGTCGTGAATGAATGCAAATGCAGAAAAACCTTATTGTGCAAGCTGCATTGCTCAGAAGTTGATTTCGGGGATTCAGATTTCTGAAATACTACTATTTCAAAACTTGAAATGTGTATGCCAAAGGAGGAGACTGAAACGGTGAAATGCTCTTCTGCAGTTGCAGTTGTTGATATAGACATTATAACTGCGTACGTAGAGTAAAGATAAAGGTCCACCCTCATAATTGGTCGGTAACTGTCCATTTGGAAGCGTCTGGAAGCAGGAGAAGTATTCATTATTTCACTTTCTATGCGCTTGACAGGTCAAATAATGTTCGGGGAGAAGCAGTATTTTCACCCACGTCAAAGCTTTATTCCCTCCTTAGACTAAATCACCTGTAGCCTATACTTTGACAGATGCTTTTTCATGTGTGAGAAAGGGGAATCAATTTTAGCCTAAGCCTAGGGAGGGAAAGAAGCTTTGACGTCGACGCAAAGTTGCGCCCCCCGACCTTATGTGACACCGCTTGACGCTAAATAACATTTAATCTGGCCATCCGAGTTCCCCATGGCAGTGGAGCTGATACTTTCACATATATATGAAGAAGAAGGCTAGACGCGAAAAGACATTCAGCTACCCTTCGGTGTAATTGTAGTCATGAATCGGCGAATAAAGAGTTCGTTTTCATCACTATTTTTGACAGAAAACCATTTGCGCGTCAAATACAGTGTATCCATGGATTTGGCAAATCAACCGATGGCAAAGTAGTGGCACAATGGAAATCAGATGCCAGTAATAGAAATTTATGTATAGGATTCTATAAGTAAGCCAAGTTCCAAATTTGAGCCGAAACCGTTCAGTTTGAACGGAGTTATGAACCCGTGAACTTGTTCGTGTCGTGTCTGGAGCAGTGCCGCGCGGGTTCATGGCCGGCTAGCGCGCGTGCGGCGAGGCGAGCGCGGTCATCACTTACGCGGGGCGTACCTCTGGTCAGTAGCTACCACGGGTCCAAAGCGATTGCCTGAGGGATGCGGTTGAAGAACAGGACAAAGCTCAAAACAAGAGTGTATTCAATGCTCCATATCTCCGTTGGTGCTGAACTTCATGAGCAATTGATAGCACCGTTGAATTCAGCGCCCTCGATTACCTAGGTATACAAAATTTCGTGCAAATTGGTCGTCTAGTTCTTCTAAAATAAGCACCTTTCTTTAAAACCTGTGACGTCATTTCATGCCTTACCCAACGGGAAAGGCATACGAAGGTTTTATAACGGCAAAGCCACCACCGGTGGCTTCGCGTTTCAATGCATTGCCACCAGTGGTGGCTTTGGCCAGTACAAAAGCGTTGTATGCCTTTCCAATGAGTCTGGCATAGAATACGGTAACAAGCGAAAAAAGTGAAGTGTGCGACTGCACACTTCACTTGAGCGATGAGCCTTGGAATTCGGGGGTGTTTTTCGACGTGCAGATTGCGTATTTCGCTGCTTCTTTTTTGGTTTTTTCGTGTTGTTTTATGTTTCTTGTTTGTTTTTGCGCATGTTATTTCTGTGATTTGCGTTCGCTGCCAGTTGAGGGTGGAATAGTGGCAGAACTTGTGTGATTCTTGCCCTTTTTTTCTCTTTTCTGGCATGAATGCGAGCTGAAGTTGTATTTAAACTGAAACAGCCGCTTTCTTTCTTAGGGTTGTGATTTACTTGTACGTAACCATTCAATTTTTCTCGTGTATTCTTTGAGGCATTCGACAAAGGCGACATTTCGCAATTTTGCCGTTTTTGTTTTCAAGCTCATGGTGTCCCATAGTTTGTGAGTTGAATTTCGTAATTGTAATTTCACTTCATTTCATCTTACTAATCTTTTTATTTGAGTTGGGGGTTAATAATGTCGGGGGGACCTAGGCTTAGGCTAAAGTAGATGAAACCTATGCTTTTTTATGTGGGAGGAGGGGATATCAATTTTAGCCTAAGCCTATGAAGGGATAGGAGCTTTGACGTCGAGTTTATTTGATCCCAAGTCGATATTTTTAGTTGATATACCCGGATCTACTCCAAATCGTCTGTACATCATCTGGAAAGCATGAAATTAAGGTGAGTCTGGTTCTGTCTACATGAATTTTAATGATTTGTTTTAGTTTTTACGCATGTTATTGCTCTGATATGCGTTCACTGCCAGTTGGGGGTGGAATAGTGGCAGAACTTTTTGAGATTCTAGCCCTTCTTTCCCTTTTCTGGCATGAATGCGAGCTGAATTTTTATTTCATGGACCTTTTGCTTTTTGCATATTGTTTTCAGTTTTGTTTTCATTTTTTTATTGCTTTCATTGTTTTTTCATTGTTATGTTATTGTTATGTTTTCATTGTTATGTTGTTATGTTATGTCATATGTTATGTTTTACATATGTTACGTATGCTGTTACGTTACGTGTATGTTATGTTATGCATATGTTATGTCATATGTTATGTTTTTTTTTTTAATTTTAACCTAAGCCTAGGGAGGGAAAGAGCTTCGACGTCGACGCACAGTTGCGTCTCTCCTTCGACTTTATTTCACCCTCGTTTTTTCTAAACTCATATTGTCCCATAGTATGTGAGTTGAATTTCATCATTATAATTTTTACTTCATTTCATCTTACTGATCTTTTTATTTGATTTGGTTTTGCTCTGTTCTTACTTGTTTTCATTGCTTATGATACCACTTTCAGTGAATATCCTATGTATTGCATGTATATGTCATCCACGTGAGCCCACATTTCGGTCTCATACCTTCATAACATTCAAATCTTTTCTTCTTTCTTATTGTATTTTTTATTGTGTTATTGTGCGACTGCACATTTCATCTCCTTTGTTTGCGTGTAAAATGCACTTATAATGCTATTATTATTGTTTTCTGATTAAGATAAGGGGTCAATTCAAGTCGGGGGGGAGACGCAATTTTGCGTCAAGGTCGAAGCTCCTTTCCCTCCCTAGGCTTAGGCTAAAATTGATATCCCCTCCTTCCACATGAAAAAGCATCTATCAAAGCATAGGTTTCATCTGCTTTAGCCTAAGCCTAGGGAGGGAAAGGAGCTCGACGTCGATGAAAATTTGACGCAAAGTTGCGTCTCCCCCCGACTTGAATTGCCCCCCCCCCCCTTAGCCCACGTTCAACAAACATTTTTATTGCGTCTATTCGTGTGTTGGCATATAAGCGCATGTTTTTCATTTCAGTGAAGCAATCGCATTCTACTGTTTTGCTGTTCAACGTACATCATAATTGGTGGGACAAGTTCGATAGTGTGCGTACGTACTCTATCGTTCTCATTCAATCTACGGGTACTAACAACGTCGCCTTCTCGCCTTCTTGCGTGATGAGGGCGGTACCAAGGAGACAAGTAGATGGGAGAGCGTTTTTAGTTCAGGCAGACAAGTTTTTTTATTGGAGAACTTCATCACACAATGTTTTTGCCATCTATTTGTGAAACGACCATCACATGAATTTCCTTTTTTTGTAAGCAATGTTTCTAATTTTTTTGGTTACAGAATCTGGCGAGGATAAGATGTCAACTAACGGCTATGGTCCTGGAATGGCTCGTGCAGCTTCTCATGCAGGTGCCGTATTCGTTCTTTTCGTGTTGTCCTTGGTGTTTCTTTTATTGCAATTTTTAGTCTCCAAATACTGCAGTCTTGGTAGTTTTCGTTTTTCGTTTTCTAGACTTTTTACCAGTCGAAGTTGGGCGAAAACTTGTGATATTTTCCTTGCTTTTACAGATTATTCCAAAAATCGTATGTTGTAGAGTCATGGTATTCCAGTAATCCCAAAGAACTGGATCGTGAAATAAGTCGATGGCTGGATGCCGCTGGCGATCGTGTGGGTATGGCAAGAGCGATAGTTTCTCCGTATGTTTTCCTCACATTTTTTTTACAGATGTGCTCGTAACTCTCCGTTTTTAAAGGTGTTTTGGCTCAGTTGCTTTTATATTTCTGATTTTTCGTATTTTTATCACTCATCGTCCTACATAGTCTATGTTTTACTTCTTATCGTGACCTTAACTGCGGCACTGTTTTGCGAATTTTTTGCCTGAGTCAAGTTTCAGCTGCTTGAGATGGGATTAGCTATTCATGCCGTAGTCTGACTTTATTTACTTCTTGGTAAACTGTCACGCAGTCTAGTTAAAATCGTACGCTTGCATTCTCTTCCTGTAACATGATAATCGAGCAAATTCTGAATTCTCCGTTTCATTCGTTCTAATATGCGATTTTCGTATCGTTTCGCATTTTCTCTTTGAAAGCTCATGCGCATTAGCAAGATTTTGAAAATTTACTGCTAATTCATCCATTTCAGACACGCTGGGTATTCATATTGTGGGGATACTGCAGCTCATGCTTTCAAACAAATCGTGCCTGAAAATGTGTACGCAATTTTGTACAGTCAATTCGAATTTGTGATTTCGGTTTATGTTTGAATTTTTTGTTTGCCGAGCTACATTTGGTACTCGTTTTCAGTGATCGTGTTTTCGTTCTGGAACCGTCACATGTCGTTTGCCTGAATGGATGTGCTCTTACTACATGTAGTAAATATCGTACACCACTCGGTGATTTACACGTTGATATGGAAGGTTCGTCTCTCAAATTTGAGACCAGAACTTGAGCATTCCAACTGAGAATTCTGCTACTGGGCAGTAGCGTTAGTGCTGTAATTTCTAAAGTTGTTTTCTATGATCTTTTTGCGGACACCGTTTCCTGTACCTTGCTCTTCTAATGTGCAGAGTTTGTGTGTTTGATTTATGTCCCGTTTGATGAGTCGAGTGCCTTTCGCTACTTGTCGGTGTAATGATAAACGACCGACCAGAATTTCACTAGTCAGAACAGCGCCTTTGCACATTTTCAACTCTTTTCGGTTCAAGCAACGCATTTTCTCACGTAGGTCCATAGCTTGTGGGTGTCTTACGTTGTAATCACTACCTAATCGTCACTCACATCACTTCTTATTAGGAATCATGAAGCTCTGCTTAAAGTTTTATCGATCAAGCGGCATTTTGTTTGGATAATTTGATTTGGATTTACGATTGCTTTTTATCCTAATATACCTCAGTATCCATTTCTACACAACCCAGGATTATTCCCGTTATTCTGGTTTTCATCTCACCATTTATTACCGATTTAGTTTTCAACATAATGGATTTCGTTCGTACATTAATAGTGGATCGGTGCATTCTACTATATTTTTGATTTGGCTTCTGAGTCTAGGTTATGTTTTATGTTTAGCAGTTTTGTGGGACCACTTTCCGTCTTTAATCTCGAAACTTTCTCGGGATTATCGAAATTGTAAAGTCCATACTCGGTTGTTAGGTGGAGGTTTTCTTGCTAGGACCGCTTATTGGGTAGTATAGTGTCTTTACAGTGGAAGTTGGCAACTATTCGTAACGTTGGCACTGAAGTTTTGACGTGATCACCAGATGTTTGTGGGCTCGGTTTGTTGTCATTATTGCTTACAGTTGTTGCGTCACTGCCCTAGGGACCTCTACACGTATAACTCTTCCATCCCGTTTTAGAAATGATAGAAATCTCACCCCAGGCATAATGCGAGGGTACAGTTTCTTAGTAAGCTCATCATGCCTTTTCTTCCATAGAATTTTGATGTGTTCGTTTTCTCCTAAAGGGTTGTTTACCACGGACACTACAAATCCGCTTATTATGCACAAGTACATATGTGATCGTGGGGACTCGTTGTGAATCATTTCATCTCTATTTTCTCGAAATTCAATGTCTATTTCAGGAAGGTTTCATAGAAGGGGACGAAGGCGAACATACTTACACAATTAGCCAAAAAGAAATCGTTGATGCAGTCGATATTGCCAGTGCTAGCAAGGCTAGTCCCTATTTATCTACTTGTATACTCATTGCTTATCGTTCACATTCGAATGAGTGCTCCTTTGTTGCTGTCTGCTAGATCCTTGTGCAATTTAATTTGAGAGCTGAGTGGTTTTTCTGTCTGTTGCAGTACTTCGAACTTCATCTTGAAAACTTTGCCAGCATCATCAATGGCATCTGAGCATGACCAGGAATTGAACCTCGCTGATGTTGGGAGCTGGCTGAAGAAAAACTGGAACTGGAAAAACTGTAATAGGAACGTGTTTTTTGTTCATATCCAACATGTGTTCGTAACCACCAGTTGTGAGCCAGGGGTGTAAGAGGGGCATGTTTTTGAGGCGTCAGTCATGTATAGTCATGTAAGAGGCATGTTCTCCCCCTACCCAGCGCCAGGTTTTCGAAAAGCAATCACGATTCGTCGTGATCTCTCGTCGACCTAAGAGTATAAGAAACAGACTGAAGCTTCCAACTTTATTTCAAAAACACTGAACTTTTTTCGCGGAAGAGGTTTTTAGCTTTATTGTTCTTCCACAGGGATGAATTTCCAAACAACAAAAGGGAAAATTGACGTCTGCAAGAACTTAGACTTGAATCGCAAAGCATTTGTCAGCCAGATGGCCGAATCAGACGGATGTATCTTGCGCTTACTATGCCCCTGGCTAGGAATGTTTGTGATTAGGTTTTTCTACTATAATTCAGTATCACTACAACCACAGCGGAATTTCCGAGCGTTACTTAAAAATTGTCGGTAGTTAGGTAAGTACTGTGTGTTACAGCTATCTTGTGATTGATTATTGGGCGGAAAGGTTAAGGAGGTTGTGTTGTAGTGAATATTTGAAAAGTTGTGCATCAGAGGTTTCTGAGATTGATTTGTTTTCCTTTACCACTTGCTGTTGTTAAGTTGTATGTGTGTAAAAGTTATTTTTGATATCGATGTACACATGTCTTGATATTAGAATATCGGAGTTTGTTGTTTGCGACTTGATTGGAAACCTAACAAGTTGTTTGTATTTCAATGTTTATTAATAAATAAACATGTGATCATGTTTGAGTAGAGGTAAACAACGGAGATTTCATGTAGTAGCAGCTTGTAACAGATTCAGGGGAAATGTATAGTATTTAGCGAGGATCAAGTCCTATGAGAGGATTTGGTTAAGGATTGAATCATTGAGTTGTGCAGTAAAGCCTACAGCATGGTGGCCACAGAGGGAGGGTAGTTTAAATAAAACTGGGCTTATTTATCTCGCAGCATTAATAGAACAAGTGTGACAGTTGAAGGATAGAGATACTTCCGAATTCCTGTGTCCAGAATATCATGTATATCAAGCAGCCACCAATTCCGGCCTATTAGCCCAGGGCTGAATGCAATGCATGCATGAGAGCGATGCTTGCGATTGGTTGTTGCAGGGTATTACCGTATTCTTCATGCATCGCTGCTGGTATTGCCACCCACATGGATCCTCGCAACGGGTAGAGAAGGGAAAGGTGAACAAACTGGACTTCCGTTTCATCACAAAGGAGCCATTATTTCATTACAATTACAATCAAACGTTAAATAGGAGCCATTTCGTTGCACCTCAAACTTCCAGGGATCAAACCTGAGCTTTCTTCAAATGGCTACCAACTATCCAATGTGATTCTCAACTGGGCTTTGCAAATTAACAAAACAGTGTGTTGTGCATAGAAAACATTTGTGGATTAACAGACATTCATTTTTGCCATATGCACCGCTCACATGAAACAAACGAAGACAACCAAGCGTGTACGCAGGGGTCACCAGATGATAACGTTGCAGCAGACACCTCCGCCAAACTTACCTACAACATCTCACCTGAGTCTTCGGGATCAAGCCTAATTCCTTCAAATGGCTACCAACCTACTCCGATATGATTCTCACCCAAGTTTGCGAACTACAAAGACAATGTATTGTGCTTAGCAAACATCATGCGGATTAGTAGAGATGCATCATCTTTGCGCTCACATGAAACAGACGAAGCCGACCGCTTTTGTGCAGGGGTCACCAGACGATTAGGTTCAAACGGCAGACACCTCTACCAAACTTACCTACACATGTCATCATCCACGTCTCTTCGAGATACTTCGACACTTCTGTTGATAGTTACTTTTTTTTACATTCCTTGATATCTTTATAACTACAGTGGTACAAAAGTGAACTACTTTGGTGGATATTGCGCTAAGTCCGTCCGTGTGGTATCTGAGAGGTATAGCAATTAGTTGTTGACAGATGGGACGTCTGTCTACAGTGATGCACGGAAATTTCGTAATATAGTCCTTTTTCGTGCTCATACCGAATAGCTGACTTCAATGGCTTTCTTCATTCTTCCTGTACGATACAAATTCAATCTCGCACCTTCTCTGAAGATTCCTTTTAGTGTGCCTTCTTTTCCTTTACATGTTTTTTCTCACAGGTCTGTGGGACTAATGCTATAATTCTTAGGTTTAAACAATCGTCATAGGTCTTTTGAGGAGTGACTTCCTCTACTTTGTTTAAGTGTTTATTTGTTGTCGCGACATTCTCAGTTCAAGCAGAACCCTATATCTTATAAAGTGCGGGCCGGAGGTTTTAAGAGGTACCTTGTCGATAGACTACCTCGACTATTAGAATCCAGAAGTGGTGCATGGAAATTTTGCAATACAGCTTCTTCTTTGTTCCAATACCCAAGAACTGCTCCAGTCACTTTTTTTTTCTTCTCTCTGTACAATACACACTAAAGTCACGCCTTCTCTGTAGGATTTCCCCTTCTTTTCCTTTACACATTTTTCCTCTTAGCTCAGTACAGTCTAAGGCATCAATGCTATATTTCTGAGGTTTGAACAATCGCCACAGGCTCATCAAGGACTGACTTTCTTTACTTCTTTTACGCGTTTATTTCTTGTCGCGACATTCTCAGTTCATGCAGAACCCCATATCTTATAAAATGCGGGCCACAGGTTTTGAGAGATATCGTACTTGGAGTAGGCTAGAATGTCTACACCTGGGCAGGGTAAGAGGGGAATTTCTCCCGAAACATAAATCAAAATATCGATTTCTTAGGAAACGGCACAAAATGGGTGATGGGTTACATCCGAGGGTTATCGCAGCATCTTATCCGAAGACGACTCGCTGTAGGGTTACGGACCACCAGTTGAGACTAGTTGATATATCGATTTTTCTGGAGACGGCTCAAAATGGGAAATGGGGGTGCATCAGAAGGGTGGGCATAGGCGAGGAGAAACTGAAACTTCGTACTAGTCTTACTGATCGAGTAATCGCTTAACGTAAGCTTTTTAATTAAAGCTGCCACAGCTACATATTGAGGACCGTGCTGAAGTCCAGGTTTTTACTTTTTTGTTGCTTTCTGCACTTTTTACTTATTTTTTTGGCACTATTTACCCTAGCAACCCCATTCTCCATTACTTCGCCAACCGATGCGATTGAATAGGTTTTTTTGGAAGACTCTATGATTCGATCTGCTGCAAACTTATACATCGGGGTACATCGACCAGTAGAACACGAATACGACACTTGTTTGAAGCGTTGAAGCGACTGACGCCTGCGTGTCAAAATGGCATGGATCACTTAACTTGCCCAAAACTTGATCCCAGGGGTATTTTCACCCGTTGAACACGAATATGACTTTCATTTAGGGTGAAACGGCTTGGCGCTCGCGCCACAGGCACGACGTGCGATAGGGTTGCGCGGCGCAATTATAATTGGACGCGGCCATCGTAACCCCCATGGATGCCCTATGGTGGCCGGAATATGACCCCACCTGGCCAGAATTATTCGGGATAACGAACTACAAAGCAGAACGCAAGAGGGGAACGAACTGAATGAGCTTGATCCGTAGAATACGAAAATGGTACTGATTTGGCGCGAATCGGTCTGGCGCCACGGCGTCAAAATGGACTCGATCATCGAATTGGGTCAAAACCTGTCCAAGGGATAGTTCAATTACCTGAGTGACAATGTCGCACTGACTTTGCATGAAGAGCATAATAGAATAATTTATGGTGGTCCAGTCCGTGGTATTGGCGCTACGCCTGCTGCGCGGACGCCAAGCCGTTCCATACAAACTTGTCAAAATATGAAGGAATTCCACGACTCGAAGACCATGAATTACAGTACGCCTTTATCCCACTGTAATACAGGCCATCGTGTGCATAGCTCACCCCTTCGTTGCAGTCTTGCAGGCATTAGGTGCTATAATGTACGTTCAAAGGTGCTCTGAACAAGTATCATGGGTCCTTTGAAATACTTCTTTTACGTTTTTACATATTTCTTATTGAAATAGTCTCGGTTAGTTTAACGCAAGATCTCATAAAATTTTGGCCAGCGGCGCCTTGTTGGAATGTTTTTCTAATGACAGTCTCAGTAAATTGAGTGAGTTGTCAGGAGTAAATCAGGAATATGGAGCCTACCGTGCCAGAACAAAGCCGTTCGGAAGCTGCCGCTGCTATAGGCTCAAGTCAATTGGGAGCTGCCAGTCGAAGAGAAGAGGTTCAACGAGTAGGGGATTATGCGAAACAAATATTGCCAGAAATGCTGCGTACTGGAAGGATAGCCAAGTTGCCAGTGCAGCTGACAGATGGTAGGAGGAGCTAGAAGGGTAATGATAAATCGACGTTAAGGGTAAACTCTGCAATTCAGCCGTGTATTATCCGGTTGACGCTCACGATAGAGTTCGGTTCTGTGTGGTGTGTGGAAAACATGGCAAGTTCCGTCTCGACAGGCACCTAACCGGCACGCATCAGACTGCGAAAAATAGTGAACTCTATAAGGTAAGAATCATTACCGGTGTGGTGTGTACTTCCCCGAAAGACTCAAATTCAAGGTATACGAACAAGTGGGAAAAGGAATAGTGGAAAGGATGGAAAGTGCCTATGTGGATTTGGCCGAAATCCCGGAACCACAGGAACCTAGAGAAAAGATGATATACGATGCATTTTTGCGACAGTTAAATCGCTGTGGAATTCCATTACTGAATGAAGTAAGTACTTGATGTTTCTTTGAGGTCTATCACCAATATTTCATTTTGATCGTTCAGCACATTGAGCACCCAAGTGCCCAGCAGCCACAGCGTCCCTTACAGCCGGAGGCTTTGGATGTGGATTTTGAAGAACAACCAGGACCATCACATGTTGCAGCAGCTGTTCCAGTGCAGGGTGAACAGGAAGGGCCATCACGTCAGGTGAATTAAATAGTCGGATCTTGAATGTGTTTGCAAGAAATAATGTGTTCTAGGATTTCGGTCATCAATACCGAGCCCTACCACCAACACGTACATCACAAGCCATACCAAGGCAGCAGCTTTGCATCACAGTCAATGTTACTGACGATCCACAGTATACAGGTAGAATTTTCGCGAAGTGCTCAATTGTAAACATAAGTTGAGTAGTGATGGTATTCAAGGGGGAGCGTCTGTACATCCTGTGTTCCTTGGACCACCTGACAAGACATTGATGTTTGCTCATCATCACGACGACTGGAGTGAAAGTGTAGAGCGACAATACTATGTGCAAACGTACACTGTTCCACCAAATAGCAAACGCAGTCTCAGTAAGTGATATCTAGTCAGCATGTGGAGAACTAGTTATCACTAGCTAATGATTAAGGATGGATGAACGTGGTAGATAGCGAGTTGAAGCTATGGAGGAAACTGATTAGGGAGCAACATCCCATATTACAACATTTCCATGACTATCTCAAAAGTAAAACGGTAAGAGGTTTTCGCGTAATAGATCTTGTTATCCATCCAAAGAGAGTTGCTTACAGTCAGTGCCAGTAAGAGCCGGTGGCGGAGAGCAGATTTATCAAGAAACTCGGAACACATGCAAATCATATGCAAGCAATGTGGAACGATTCATGCTTGCTGCAATGCGATCAAGAAGAAGGTGAGTGTTAAACTGGACACTGGCACATAAAGCAGCAACACACACAGTACAAACTTGTCATTTGTGAATATACAGATTCGGCGAGACAGTATCTGTCGATGACGCCATTTTTTCACGAGAAATCGTGGAGGAATTCTTCAAAAGACTAGTGGACAAAAATGTGCATTTGAGTGTAAGGTGGTCATTCTCGAAGGCAATACTGTCGTTCTATAAGTTCTTAGAGATGAATATGGGCTCAGGTTAGTTGTTGTTTATACGTTCACTTATGCACAACAAAACCCAGTGCTTAAGCTGCCGGGCCCACCAGGACTCTCGTTATTGGACAGGCAAAAGAACTGGCCGCACACCTGGTGGATGGAGCAAAACAGGAAAAGAGGAGGCAGAACACCTACACTGGTACTGACGGACGCATGCAAGCGGTACGAAAATCCAAGAGCCATCAATAAAGAGGGACGGGTTCTAGAATAGCTATGTTCAGGAAATGGAGCACTACTGTGTGGTGAGAACAGTTGTGGATTCCAAGAAAATTCATGAAAGGATTAAATCGATCATGCGTAATTTCGAGAGAGAAGGATCAGTGCAGCGGCAAGATTACAATTTCGTTATGAGGTAAGGGATGTACCCGCGTAACCCCCATGATTTGAGCATCTCGTCAAAAATGCTTAGAACCTTCATGCAATATACGTTAAAAAGGCTTTGCAGTGCTGTCATGGCGTATCTAGTGCACTGTAATGGGGCGAGGAACGAACTTACTTACAAAACGCGTTATGGCAACATATGCGGTTGTGGAGATGATGTACCGGGTACGGGACTTCAAGCTGTAATGTATGGAGGCGATTTAACGGCACAGGAACAGTTCTGGGTGAGTTCTGGGTGATATTATTATTTCTTTTTTGTTTTTATTATTATTGTTTGTTTTATCATTATTATTTATTGTTTTTATTATTATTATTCATATTTGAAAATGCTTTGGAAGACAAGGCGTATTTTTGTCTCCAGGTTGGAAGATATCCTCAACCAAAGCACTACAACCGAGTTCGTGAGCCGACCACCACAACAGGCGGATATTTTGTCGTTGACAAAAAGTCTAAAAAGTGGATCGATCACTATGTGAAGCTCCGTGAATAGTACGTCGTTAGCGGTTTATGCATGATGCTGATATACACATTACCTTTAGTGTGTGCCGAGTAGGCAACGTGGCAGACGCCACGGCTCCTCTGAAGGTGTTTTTCATTCAATGGAACGGTGTAGGCATGTCACCAGAGAATACCCGTCGTCTTATGACGACTTTTTTCGATGAACTGGGATGCGGAGCACTCGGGCTGAGCTGCAACAAGGTAAATGAAGGTTCTTACATTACTAAACAAAGAGGCTATTCTTACTTCATTCAGTCAAGACATGGTATTGCTCGTATGGAGTACGATAGGAGCATGCAAGCACGAACACAAGCACTTCCCACCTTTGCTGATCCTGATATCGCTCGCATGCAATGTCAGTAAGCGAGAACCAACCATATTTTTGCTTACTTTTTATTTATTTATTAATTTTTGCTTTATTATTATTTCTTTTTTGTTTTTATTATTATTGTTTGCTTTATCATTATTATTTATTGGTTTTATTATTATTCATATCTACTTACTTGGTTGATAATTTATATTAATTTATGTGTATTTATATTACACTTCCGAAATCATTTTTTATTTTTTATTGTTTGCTTATTTGTTTTTTATTATTTATTATGTTAATGTGTTTATTTGTTTTGTTTGTTATTGTTATTTGTATTTATTATATTTATTTTTATTTACTTATTTTATTTTATTTTTATTTCCTTATTGAATATTTATCTCTATTTCCTCAGTTTCTTATTATTTTATTTTACTTTTTATTATTTTTTTTTATAAAATTACTAACCAGTGATAATCGCTGTTCTCTTAGCACACCAGCCCTCAGCACAAGTGGAATATGTGAGGCAATACGAGAAATCTTGTGTATACGGCTACGTCAAGATTAGGTTCTATGCACAATGGCAGATAAATAGTAGCCCTAGTGTCAGAGCGCGTGTAAGGGAGGTCAAGAGGATGTTGCAACCGTCAACAGGGTAAATTCCTTGTCTATTCACCTCACACAAATAACCTCTATGGAAGTGTGTGTTTAGTGTTTTATCATGGGCTGAATCAGTCATGGGCCGTAGATCACGAGCTGTACCTACGGCATCGAGGCAAGAAGTTGAAATCAGTAGTGAGTCGTCGGATGAGTCACTCTATGATGACGTTGTGGGCGACTACGAGGTTCCGTCTGCAGTCGGCGAGCCCAGTCAAATAGCAGGTATAGGCAACTGTTTTATTGAGTAGTTGGTGGAATAACAACAAGGGTTCAGGTAGTAGCCAGGCGCGTTCTCGCCGTCGTGAGAGGCAGCTAGCTCCTGTTGCCGTAGCATCCAGAGCTGAGGACATTCAGCCACCAGTAGCACGGGGTGCAAAAACGATATCGAGAGCACCTGCTGTTCCCTCAGAAGCAACAGCAGAGGACATCCAGCCAGTAGCACGGGATATTCGTGCAACCACGACCTCGAGGTTGGCCATGACTTCACCAATAGTGATGGAAATAGAAGGAGAAAGCTCAATGTTGGAACGGACACGTGCTGCAGCTGAGCGAATGCAACGGCAACAGGAAGAGCGACTGCGTCAGCGCTACGCCTCCATGTTACCGGAAACGGCTGATCCTGGTAGTGTACTCAGTTACATGCAAGAGCTAAATAGCAGGCAATATGACGGAGGACTGGGGTATTATCAAACTGAATACGAACGGCAGTGCTTCAACCTACGACGATTAGCACAACCGATACAGGTGAGTTCAGTTCACATGCAACATCATCATCTGCATTTCATGAAATGTGTTAAGGACTTCCCATGGCTGGAAATCCGCGATATCCCAAGCATCGGTGGAAGAGGGTTGTTCGCCAAGGTCCCAATTCAGAAAGACCAAGTCGTCAGTGATTATAGGTGACGCAATCTCTTATCACTTCAGTGAAAGATTTAATGTCATTTATATAAAATGTGGGCTCTAATGCACATTTCTTCCAGAGGTTTGTTCATCACTCATGATGAGCGCCTTAACATGAGAATGGATCCTGCGGATGAGACTCTAGTCGGTGATTATGAAGTGGAATATAACGGTAAGCGATAGTGTGGACTCAGCAAGGCCTCACACACTAATAATATTTCAGCATACCTCACGGATGAACGAGGAATTCGTAGGCAAGAGAAGTACTCAATACTTGCGCATGAACCCATATATAAAGGGGCCGTGACATTAGGCCGCCTTTTCAATCATAGCAGCAGGCACAACAATCTCTATACGCACAAGCCTCATCAACGAGATACCACTGACCAAGGCCGACAATTGCAGCTTCTAGTGCTTTTCAAAGCCGCACGAGACATAAATGTGAGAAACAACAGTTTTGCATCGTTTTCATGTAATCTCAGTTCTGTCGGAACAATTCTCCGATTACGTGATTTCCAGGTTGGTGAACAGCTAATGTGGAATTATGGTAGGCATTATAGCGAAACTACATCTGTACCTATGCCATGTTTGTGCCAGGAGTGTCAGCCTCAACTGGGTGAGATTACTGTAATGAACACGTCAACGTCAATACAACTCTCATACAACAATGCATATCCTCGTTACAGAGTCATCCGCACAGCTCCGCATACCTGTTATGATTCCTCCCAGAATTGAGGTGATCCCATCTGACGATGGCTCCTGCTCGCAACAAATGGCCATTTCGCATAGAATAGCGATTCAGCGGGCGATAGACGTGCGAAACGTTATCACGTCTCGCAACGTTTTCTATTCACTGAACGTCAAAACGCGTGTAGCTGGCCTCGTTCCTCCATCTGGTCCGAGCATGCTCGTTTCTCCGTCTGATGCGTACCGACACAGCCGGCTTATGTTTCTGGGCTCAGAGGTATACGTTGAAAAATAAATTCACATATATGCTTATTCATATTTGCCCAATGTACATCCTTTTAGGATCGCTATCCTATATCGGGAAACGATGTCAATGCACCACCGGAAGCTAATGCCTTGCTGCAACTATTGTGCATTGCATACAGGGATGCCTACGAAATGGGAAACCCTGTGGTGCTGGTGCTGAAAAGCGATGGACAAGCAGCGAGATTCCTCCGCAGAAAGCGTCCACGGTCCGCGTTCGTGGTGCTGTTGGGAAGCATAATCGGTGCAGTGGAACGAAAACGCTATGGAAACTGCATCGTGTATGAGGATACAGGGAATGGCTGTCAATTTGTGGTGAGTAATCACTTAGAAGCTCAGCAGGCTTGATTGTAGTGAAAGTCACTGAATTGTAGGTAGAGCAGACAGAAGAAAGGGCAGCAGATCAGTCAATGCTGCAACAGTTCGGTGGAGCCAGGCTCATGTATTTCCCATCACCGGTGGAGTCGATGTGGGCAAGGCTTAGAGAAAATAGAAGAATCAGTGTGGAAGAAGCCCTCAGAATAATGGAGGATTTCGACCCTCATAGGTACCTCCGGCAAAGTTTGCAGGAATTGGCTAGGTAGAGTTGTAGATGTGGCGAAATTTTCGAATATCTTTGTACATATGTGTGCTTTTTTCTTAAAAAACGTGTATCACCTCGGGAATTTCATTGCGAGTATACGGTTTTCTTACGAGTAATGAGTACCAATGCGGGTGGACTTCTCATCAGGAGGTATTTGCGATGTTAAGTGTCATATTTTGTCATATTTTTCCATTGTATGTCTGTAATAATCTGCGAATAAACCTTTGAGCATAACGGAATCTTAATCGTTGATAGATCAATCTGCATATTCATGCGTATATTTTTGCCAGAGCCCTAGTAGAGGGAAGAAGGGGTTCCTTTCCCCCTCTAGGCTTAGGTCAAAATCATGTCCATAGTGGGATGCCCTCCTCCCGTTGCGATAGAATCGAGATTACATCCAATCACATGCGTAAAAATGAAAAGAAAACTGAAAACGGGTCAAATAAAGTCGGGGGGAGGGGAGAGAGACACCCAACTTTGCGTCGACGTCGAAGCTTCTTTCTCTCCCTTAGGCTTAGGCTAAAATTGATATCCCCTCTTCCCACATGAAAAAGCATCTGTCAGAGCAGAAGCTTTGACATGGGTGGAAATTTGGGTCTCCTCCCCCATCGACTTCAATTGACCCCAGATTTTTTTCAAGAAATCACTGACATTGCACAGTACACACACTGAAGATAATGTTTAGTTGATCACTGATTCAACAAAGTCGATTGCAGCATACGGAAGACTTGTTTTACAAGACGCAGAAATTTCCGATGCGGACATGAAATTAGACACAATGATTTGAAACATTTAAAAATGTCCAAAAAACGCAAAATACAGATTAGAAGATAACAATGGGCGTCGACGTCGAAGCTCCTTTCCCTCCCTAGGCTTAGGCTAAAATTGATATCCCCCTTCACACATGGAAAAGCATCTGTCAAAGCATAGGACTTATCTGCTTTAGCCCATGCGAAACCGATATTTTCAATCAATATCGGAATCCCATTTAAACCACACAAGTCAATGCAGATCAAGAAATAAAAAGTTTTACATTCATTGCATTTATTACAGATTGGTTTCAAGAAAACACTGAAAATACAAGGCACAAACACTGAGAAATGATGAGATCATTGATTCAGCAAAGTCCATTGCAGCACATAGAAGACTCCCTTTCCAAGGCACAGGAGCTTTCGATTCGAATGAAGGCTGAAACTTGAAACCATTGGAAAATGACAAAAATGCTACAAAATACACATTAGAAGACCTTCAGCAGAAAACAAGCTCGAATTCAAAAGCACTTCCCGGAATTTTTATTTTTATAACATAGTCACACCTCACAATTAGATAAACAAGCAATAAACAAAACTTTGTCAATTTCCAACCAATGGACTTGAAATCCATAGAAATCCTTCATGATCCATCCCTCTTACCACCCTCAAAATTTCAGCCTCCTAGCTCCACTTTGAACTCCGTGCCACTCGGAGAACGCCTGAGGCGCCGCCGAAATGGAGAGCTCCGGCGCTCGCCGAGCCGGCAGGCGCCCGAGGCCACGCCCCCAGCACCGGTGATTGGCTGAAAACATCCGTCATAGTCTTCCGCTGAATTTGATGGGGTTCGATGGCACCGTTGTCGGCGTCTCGCGAAAAGCAGCGCTATTTTCCGAAAAAACACGGTCGTCTGAGGCCAACACTTTAGTTTTACCTTTGAAAGGCCATAACACACCTTAGAACTCAAAATCAGCTAAACCGAACAGACTACTCTCATACTAATTTTTCGAGCTCTATCGAATGCGCTATAGAACGTCGCGATCCGATGATTTTGAGTTTTTCACTTACTGCTATGTTGGGTAAGGAAACTTGGGGACCGAGTGCTCTTACCTCAGGATTTCTGTTGACATTCATAAACTTTGTGCACGCTTGACCTACCTTTGCTCCATGCGATTACTATTAAAAGCGCCCTTATAGTCTAAGCGTTGCGAGCTAATGGTTGTTCAGTTCATCCTATTCACTGATCGCTTCAACGTTTATACTGCTAGAATTAAGATTTCCCCGGAAACACTGCTTCCATCACTATGTATGCCTTCTCCGCCTCAAGCAGATGCAAGAAGTCAGTGCAGTCCTTCACCTCACTCGACTCCTTCTCCACCAATTCCTCCCCGGCCGGTAATTTTTGAGACTTGCTTAGACTATACTCTTCCTCATAATTGCATCATTCGTTTCTTGGCATTCTTGACTGATGAAAAATAAGAATGCAATTAATTTCATGAGAATTATGTTGTTAAATCACACGTCATAATAAGTGGGTGCCAAAATCACAATGAAATATGAATAGCTTAACAATTTTATGACATCATCGCTAGGGAGGAGCAAAGCTCTTTGTTGTGTTACATTTACTGCAACGCTTTTTTCTGAGGGCATTTTTTGTTAATTTTTCGAAAACGGCATTTCATTCTTAGTTCTGAGTTCATATAAATCATGTTGCTAAATATGGCTAACGATCCGGTCTCTTCCAAGCTTAAAATCCTACGGACATGATTGACTCTATTCGAGCGAAGAGATAGGTTTATGAAGACAGCTCATCTCTCAAAATTCAACCGCTTTGCCTACCGTCTGCCACTGTGCAGAATCATAGGAAGTGTTCTTCATGTGGTTATCCGTGTACAGTCTTGTAGAATTTTGACAAAAAACTGTTCATGTGCCTTGGTAAGTCACCCTAACTGAAGTCTAGAGAAGTGGCAGGAGAAAGAAATAAGTTGCTACTGGAAATGGACGAGCAAATAAAATATTTGAAAAACGTGCTTGTTGATGAGGAATAGTCCAGTTGCTCCTACTCTTCTCACTGATGTCGTGCTGCACGAATAATCCCATACAGAGCCCAGCAGGGCTGTCTTCCTATATGAGAGGAATCAACACAAATTAGGAAATTTTTCTAAGAAGAACCGAAAACCACGTTAGAGCGCATCATACTCACACGGTATGTGCTGGACTGCAGTAGTTCCAGAACTGACATTGGGGGTGTGCGTACCGTGCGCTACTAGATAGGCTGACAGACGTCTGCCTGAGCGAATCGAAGTCCATCACATCCATCGAAAATGACTTCTTCGAGGTCTAACCTGGTTCCGATTTCATTGTTGAAACAGTAATGTTTCTTTTCAGTGTTTAGGGTTCAGTTTTGTCAGCGAAATTTTTAGGTCGAACCTGGTTCTGATTTCACTGTTGAAACAGTAATGTTTCTTTTCAGTTTTCTGGGTTTTGCTTCGGGTGCTATAGACCTTCATTTTTTATTACATTACCCATGTATGCTTTCCAGAAGCGACATGAAGCGAAACATTCCTGTGGTGACGGTGAGCTGTATGACCGTGTGGGGTAAGTTGGTGGTCCTATCGAGGGTTATCATTGCTATTGTGGATAATCATTGTTTTTTGTTCTTAGGTGTTCTCCGACACCTGTGACAGGAGAAAAGAAACGCGAAATCGATTTCATTGAAAATCCGATCTACATGTCGTTATTTTCGCTGAGGAAAAAACTGTCATTAAAGAAAAAGAAAGGGGCAGAGATTGTCGAGGAAAACAGTGTGTCTAAGGACTCGTCTCCTGCTGAGATCGAGACGAAAACGTGTTGTGTACCTAACGGAGGAGGCGAGAGGTCAGGCTTTTCTTACTTACACAGTGCGTACTCACGTTGATTTCACCTTCTTTCAGTAACTGTATGGAGGAAAGTAAAGACGCTGGTCAGTCCCTGTCGGATCTGTCGCTTATATCAGGTGTGGCCTATTTCGATTTTTTTCCTGTTATATTAGGTGTGTCATATTACTCTTACCTTTCTTACCCTGTCGAAATGTGGAATGACATTCTAATGGGTTTTTCGATGCCTGTTTCTTTATAGCGGTTATCAACAAATTTTACGGTAGAGTACGAGCTTCATTGCTGCATACAAACATATATTTGACGAATTTCCACTTTGGTTCGTTTCGTAACAGGAAGCTGCGAGGTAAACTAACTCCCTCGCTCTTTAACTGCCATATAAAAAACTGTTCTTGCATTTTTGCAAGGTGACTCAGGAAATCTACATCGAGGCATGCATTTTCGGAAAGTATATTCTTTTTGGCCACTTTCCGAGAGACCAGTCAGAAGTACATATCAAGGCTCACCTCTGAATCTTCCTGTTCTTTCACCTCAGAGGGTGACATTATATCGGTTTGATATGGAACAGGAACTTAGTTAAACTCTCAAAGCTAGGAATGACCGACATTGTTGTCTAATCCTCTTGCCGAATCGCTTTGTTTGCTACATTCTGAGCAATTGGATTAGTGTGGAGAAGTCAGATCTTATTATAGCGCGTCAAGGATGATTGGGTGACTGGATTTGACGTGCCTTTAAAGCGGAAGTGGTGATTACTCCCGCTCACTAAATGCCATTGTGACGCCGTCTGTGTATATTGGGAAGCCGTTGTTGTGACTAGTCATTTCAGCGCTGCGTAGGGACTTTGAAAAACGTGCAACATTTATGCGTCGTGATTTTTCTACTTGAGAGTTTTTTTTTTTGGGAATGTAATAGTGCTCTTTAGATCTGTCGTACTCTGCATTGGAAAAGCCCGTTCCCTTGCCTCATGTTAGTCCCTCATTTCGTACAAATAATCTCGAGGACAGATATGCCCCACCTCCTTGCAGGTAACTCGCTAGTTTATAGGTCATAGTGAAGCCTCTGATTCTGAACATAACTCGGTTTTTTAGAAGCGCTATACCAAGTGTCGATAGCTCGTCAACCCCTAATTTAATCGACCAGCTCGACAAAGTCGTTGAAATCGCAGATATTCCGGAGCTTGCAGATGACACCGTTGAACTCGGTAAGCCAAAGTTACTGCATTGGCCACTTCCATTTCTGAAAACCAGGTTTTGGCATTTTTATAAATTGGAATTATGGTAGTTGGTCTATGTGGTTCGTTGCAGTAACTCCAGAGAACGGCAGCCAAGCAGTGGATCAATCCAGCAAGACTGCGGTGGCCTTTTTCGGGGACGTGTCGCTCCACGTTGGCAAAAAAGACCGTAAAAAAGTACATGCTCGCCTGAGGGCTATGAAGATCAGCTTTCATGATGATGACACGGTAACCTTTTTCGGATAGTCTCTAAGCTTAGTTTTTTGCTTGCGCTGGAAATCGTGGGTTTAGACTGAAGAATTTGTCGCTGGTCCATTCTCACTACTTGGATGCGAATTGATCTGTCGAGAAGAAAGTACTATCACTATTAGGCTCAATGAAAGAGAAACGACCAAGTCGGTGGTGTTCACCTCTGAAAATGACGCTGAAACGTGGATATTACTGCTGGGCGAGGTGAGAAACCTTGGAAGAACGTATACAATCTCAGTTTGCTTTGATGGTAATGGTGATTCTCTTCGAGGAGGTGTATGAGGCGGCGTTTTTCCCTCGTTTGACACTAGACTTCAGCTACCAGCTTGTTTCAGTGTTGGCTGTCCGAATACGAACTGCTGCGGTCAAGTGTGCAAGATGTGAAGGCCTGTGGGACGTTTTGGCTGCGCCAAGGTAAGCTTTGTTTCCTAGTTTTTATACCCTAGACTGCATTTTTTCATGAACTTTCGGGTCCTTTTGTACCCTTTTTTTAACCGATTCCATCTTTTTTCGAAAAAATCATTCATTTGTTATCGTGATAGGGAAAGCTAGGGGCTGCGAATTCACCAAATATTGATCGGTCGCAGATCAGTAAGTCAATGGTTTTAAAAAAATGGGCGGGTAGTGACTACCTCACTTTGTATGATACCATGTAATACTTTTGCTTATATTGTATGTTTGTATAGGTGCAACAAGTGATTGGATGTACGCAGCTGCAGGATTGCAGGGAAGGACCATGTTCTACGTGCTGTTAGACTCACCTGATTATATCTATGAATTAGATGTCAGAAAGGTAAAGGGAAGATTTCAATCAGTTGGTTCTTCCTGTTCTCGTGGCCATTCCCAAGACTCGCAGGGGAATTTTTTCGGCTAGACTGATTGAACGTTAAAGCGCTGATCCGAGGAATCGTCCACGGGAAAATTAGTTCCTTCGACCCATATATTTATGCTATATTTGCCTAATAAGGGCCACAGGTAAAGTTCCACGCGACAAAAGTGAGAAACCGGCCAAAATAAGCTTCCCAAAGTCTCTGCGTGGTGGACGGGACATTCGAGTAAAAGCCTCGTGCCGTAGTCCGTTGCAGTTGGGAATGGAGAGTGGATGGAACTGTTTACTTTACTTCCTATTCCTACTATGCGTCTCCGAACGCGGCGGTCTACAAGTAGGCATTCCCTCGGAGGCCCGACCCACCCGGCCGAAACTTTTTGGTGCTCAGTCTTATCCGAATTAACATTTTTCACGTAAAACTTTGCATCGGCCCACATTAGGCAAATACAACATAAATAGATGGGTAACAGATAAAATTCATTTGTCCATGGACGATTTCTTCAAGTATTCACGTACTGTAGACGCCGTACACTACGGAGACAGTGTGAGGGTTCTTCGATCCAAATTTCCAAGCTAAACTTGTTTTCCCTACTTCCACCGCCTTCCGTCGATCCCAGCCTACTGCCGTGATCAGAGTGGTTTGAATAAGGGTAATCCATCCTCTCCTTCCCTCTCTTGGTAATGCCCAAAAACTTCTGAGTCAACACGTCAACTCGGACCTTCGGACATGAATATATTCGATTACTTTACATTCACTCTATACGAACTTTGTTGAAAATATGCATTAGAATTCCTTCCTAAAACAAGGACGAACGCTTTCGTTTGAGAACTGAATGTTCCACTGCGCCTAGTCGTTTTTTTGCTATCGTTGCATTTGTGGATGAGGTCTGAAAAATGTATTGCAGATATTGATGTTGCGGGAGCGCGTCGATAAAACTGAGTGGTGTCCGAAATGCAAGAAAAAGGATCAGAAAGGACCGTTTCTGATTTCGCTTGAAGGATGGTTAGTCAACTGTTGATGCTATTTATTTTTGCGTGTATCGAAGCCTCGCGGCTACACTGTCTACGGGAAGTTTGTTTTCTTAATTCGACATTTTCGATTGAATTTTATTTTTATGGGATTTTAGCGCCCTCTACCTGGAATGCTGTGATGATCTGGGAACGACAAAGTGGTTCTTAGCCATTCAAGATGCTCTCGCCATGGCACCGGCTGTTTTGGAAGATTTCCGGTTGACGGCGGACAATATACCAATTGTTAGTTATTGTTGATGTTTGCACTTGACAGTTGTTCGATACGGTAGTGTGGTGTGGCTTTACATTTCGACGTTTCGAGCATCATTTAAGTTGGTTGACAAGTGCATTCGTTTCGTTGCTGCATACGGTATTCGCTCTGAAGGCATCTATAGAAGAAATGGCAAAATTTCCGAAGCCAAGGATATCTACAAGCGACTCACGGAGGGTACGTTCATGATCCTTGGGATCACTTAATTTACAATTCGGTTGACTATATTCGGTTATTGCACTTTTTAGATCCCGTTAAAACGCATATTGCGGTAGGTGGAGAGGAGACCGTTTATGCAGTCGCTGATGTACTACGACAGTTCTTCCGTCGCCTTAAATCACCACTCTTTCCTCCTACGCTCCACAAGCAAATCTTTAACTTGGGTAATTTTTTTGGGTTTTTTTTTTTGAGAAGTGTACTTGACATTTTATAATTTCCATCATTCTCTGAGTATATCATGTCGCGAGGCCGCTTAATATCCCCAGTGAAGAAAATGGTACAAATTTCACACTTTTCTGTTCTCCTTAAAGACACCGATGGGGGGAAACTTCGGCCTTCGGTACCTACTTGTAGTTCGGCAATCGCACACCGACGCCTTGTCAAGTCGTTGTATACATTGAATTCTCACTTTCTTTGTTTCACTTGTGTGTTTCTGTCTGTTTTTTCCCTCATCTAGCCCCTTCCCGGTTCTTTTACTTTCCTATGTTCTAAATGATGGAGTAGCTCAATAACTGTTGAGGTGTCAATCGTATCCGACAGCGTTTTTCATCTATTATTCAACAACGGAAACCTTCGACTCAGAAAATTGGCTTCTCTATAGGCCTTAGAATTCAAAAGTCACTCATGCGGTGACCAGTATTTGTTAACGCAGGAATGCCTGTGCAGATTTCCGATCATTGTATTGTGTTCTGTGGATTTTATTACTGTTTCCATTCAGTTGAAGCTCGGACAACTGCTGACAATGCTATTCGTTATCAAGAATATAGACACGTGCTCCAGCAAATGCCATTGGTCCATTATCATACATTGAGAAAGCTTATTGCACACCTCAGTGAAATGGTGAAATACCAAGATGTGAATAAAGCAAGCGTGGAGAACGTTGCGAAGGTGGATTTCTGTTGTTTTTGCAGTTTTTTCCTTTTTTGGTATAATTTCCTTCATGCCCTTTTCGTTCTAAGCCTCTTGCTTTTCTGGATTTCGGTTTCGTTCATTTTCTGTTATCGAAGTTTTCATGAAATGGCTTTTGTAGGTGTTTGGGCCGTCATTGTTTGAAATAAATGATGATGAGAGCAACTGTTACAAGGACACTGCTGGACAAATTGGTGCGATAATTGACTTGATAAATGGATATGATGTCATCTTCGAGGTAGGTTTCAATTACGTCCAACGTATTTTTGATTTCGTTTCATGTAAAGAAAGTAATGCATGATTCAAGGTCACAAGTCGTGAAGAAATTTGTCGTGCGATGGTTGAGCAGGCACAGATAAGCAAGGCTACAAATCCACACATTGTAAGTGAAATTTTGTAATATTCCTGAATTCTTGATGTTTTTTCACCGTGTTGTTGGTAATCATGGGTTTGAAGGCTCGAGCGGATGGGCTGCTGGTTCCAATTCATGTGTGGGAACGAGAGAACCGACCGTTTAATGTAAAAATTGATCTTGCTGCCGAGGAAGTGTGCCGCAAAGCGGTGGCTCGTAGAGGATTTGATGCTCCACAGGATGGAAACTATGCTATCTTTGAGGTAACGTTCGTCTTCAAATTGACAGAAGGCTTTGGTTTGCACCCAGTCCGGCTAACAAACCTGACTCAATCCGTAAGTATGCTTTTATCTTATTTGTCATTTTAGGTCATTCTCTCCGGGACCTTATCACGTCGCCTACCACCATTTGAGAAGTTATCCGTTTCTGTGCTTGATCATTGGTTACCGTGGCAGTGCACTGATGGATACCTTTTGTTTGACCATGACAACTGGCCTTATGATGGCAACGAAGTTGTGAGTTTTCTAGCTCTGAATATAGTGGTTTTCATCTACTCACATATTTTCCTTTAATTATCGATTTTTAGGATTTTTATACAGGAAAAGTTAAAATAGCGGAGCCGGGGTCGAAGACATTTCATTCGTACGATGTATCTGTAGAGGGTGGTATAAAGGTGAGTTTTTTCATTAATGCCATCAAGTCGCGGCCAGTGCCATCGGTACTGGGTGGCTTTCTGGGCATCAGAAAGAATGTTGTTAGGTAAAGCATTTTTTGGATAGGCCACGCATCCGAGTCTCGCTCAGATCTCTGGTAGAGTTTAAAAGCGACTCAGGCTACGCATTCAACTTGCGCGGCTAGCCAATGCGCAAGTCGGTGTTTCGGTCCTATAGACGAGTCCACTAGTCGGTGTTTCAGTTCTGGAGACGAGTTCACTCGTGGGATGGAAGGCGTGGCTCGCCTGGGCAGGGGCAGACAAAGTCTTAGATTTGATACCTGGACTGTTTTAGTGGGACCACGCCTCTTCTCACTGCACCACCTCCAATCTGTGAGAATTAAAATTTTCCTAAAAACTAAAACGCGAGTTTTGTAATGCTTTGAACCCTAACTGGGAGCAACTATTTCATTTTCGTTTCCAACCTTGATCAGGGCTTAATCTTCGGTCAATGCTAGTAGGAGCGACGCCACTCGGCACTGTATCATTTCGGTTTTTTACGTATTACTTGTGAGAAAGAAACACCTTCCAGATCACTGCCTACAAACATGACAAATTGTGGAAGGAATGGGTGGTCGCGGACTCCGTTTTCTATTCTGGATGCTCCCCTAACAGAAAGGTATGTATGATTTTTTGTAAGGAGGGGTTATCCACTGTTCGGCTTGATCATTCTATCAGATTGATTTAGGCACCCAACGCGCATAATGTGACTATACTTGACAAGAAAACGGTTTCAATGACGGACAAGCTGATTGGATATTGTGTTTCATTCCGTTTAATGCCAGAGAGGACTCGTTTTCTGAATATGATTCAGTTTATTGAGACAGGTGGCCAGCCACCGCCTCTTGTACATTTGTGATGTGCACACAATTGCTCATTAACTAGCCCTCTGTGATTTGAGCATTTTAAATGATGTATTTTATTATTTTTATTTTATTTGTTGCGCTTAAAATTACTTCCCGCATAGTGGTACGAACACATCGACGAATGACCCAGTGAGATTAAAATGACATGTAGGGTTTCGTTCTATGGATGATTCGGGTTAATGTGTTTTTCCTTGTACCCTGTACATTTTTCAAATGTTAGAAAAACACTGCAACTGCCTACTAAGCTTTTGGTGCGAGAAATGTTCAATTGCGGATTACTGTCGACAAATGACTTAAGATATGATGCTCTCATTTGGTCAGAAATGTTGTGAAGAATTATGTGATGGAATTAGTTAATATTATGACCTCAATTAATTTACGCACAGGCCTTCTACTGTAGTATTCTCCAGGTAGAGCCTCTCAAGCATTTTTCGTGCATATTCTTTTGATCATTATATTATGGTGCATTTCTTATCATTCCCAGAGTCGTGTATATTGTTGTTTTTGAACGCATATAGTGTTACGGAAAAGAAATGAAGAGCTTATATATTGATTCTCTCGTGACATTGTGTATGGTTTGCAATAACCTTGATATCGAAACGCTATTGTGGAATATAAATATTGCTGGTTGTACGGTTGGAAAATGAAATCATTCATCCGTCGCCAACTTGGGACGTAGTTTTACCTGGATAATAATTTGCCGTCTGCATTTTTCGATATCGTGGAACCGTGTAGCTGAGCAAAGCGAAAGTGATTCTTCGGTTTTTGTGAGGCGCGGCTGCAACTTTACACTTACACCCTTTCACGGTCTCTTCGATGGGGCCCAACAAGTACAAGTACACTATTAGGAGTACCGATTGTGAACGTGAATATGAATGTCAAGGTGTTTGTTATGCAACAGTTGGCGAAAACGGAATGGAAGAAATAAAGCTCGTGGCATCGGCCCTTTTCCTTACTCCTTCCCCTTCACACCCTCTGCATTACTAGCTGCCGAGGGGTAGGTAGATACAGACGGTGAGGGCCTAAACCAAGGTGCCCGAAACACTGGTGCGTCCTCGCAACAACTCGCCCTGGGGATACGAGGCGGCGTGAAGCGCATCACAGCGAGATCGTGAGAAAAACCTCACTTTTCAACCTGAGTTTGTCACAGATCGTCGTTTCTGAACTCGAATATTCGTCTTCGAAAAGCATGTTTCCTAGTTCTCATTTTTTATGCCCCCAATGGTGCTCTTCGAGGAGTTGCCGAAATGCACATTCTCTGTCTCTGCTTCTCATACTCAGACGCAAGATGTGAGATTGGGATCTTATTGAGGTCTCGTACCCCACCCCCATATTCGATATTGATCGTAGCTTTTTATCATATAGGAAAATGGACCATAGCACACGGTAGTGGCGAGAGTAAAATGTCATTTTGGTTGAGTTTTTGCGCTTCACGGATTACGGAATCATTTCCTGAATTTTACTTGTTTGCTACGTGATTGCATGAAATTAAAGTGTGAAATCGTAGTGATAACATTAGTTATGTCCTTTCGAAGCTCCTTTATTATTCGGTGAAAATTGATTCTTTCAGCAGTCGCGAAGATCCTAGTCATGTTTCGTACGCTGCTGCCCAGCGTCCGTGCTGCACGACTGCTTTCTACAGAATCTGTAGCATCATCAAGTTTTACTGAAGAAAAGCCTTTAAAGAAAATAGGCAGAGCTCTAGAAACGTATATAAAGCTCAGCAGGGAGCATGTGTCAATGATGGCTCGAGAGCGGTATGCTGTTAACAAGGATTGAATTTTACGTGGGATCATTTCCGAATTTTCTTCATTTAGAGCTGATTTTGAGCTGGGACGTCGTCATCTGGCGAATATGATGAATATGGACCCACATACAATGACACAAGAGGATATAGACACGTAAGTGTCACGCATTTTTTGACAGTCGTGGTTCCTTTAAAAGCTGGAATTCGTATGCCGTTCTATCAACGAAACATCGTTCCAGGGCGATTAGCTATCTATTTCCTTCCGGTCTATTCGACTTGAAAGCCAGGCCTGTCATGCGTCCTCCCGATGAGATAATGCCCAAGTGAGAAAATTTTTAGTATTTTACCAGTCATTTGACATTTTTTGTTCCTTAGATGGTTTTGTTTGGGTGAACGTTGATTCTCTTCAGATTCCACCGTTTTGAATTTGATGAAGAAGGACGTCCAAAAGATAGCCGATTCTTTACTCTTCGTCCCGCCTTCTATAAATTATTATCGGTAAACTGCCCAAGAGGAAACATCTTTTCACTTTTTTAACCAAATTGATATTACAATAATTTACCGATTACTGGCTGTTGTGTTGAATACCCCCATAATCAGACAGCAGTTTATTATTTTTGCAGGACATCGGAATAAAGACAAGGACTGTTACCTCCTTTTACAATGACCATTTATCAGCAGGCAGCAAAGGTACCGAAATACAGTCGATGTGAGTGCCACTTCTGCGGTAAAACATTATCAATCAGTAACACCATTTGCACTACTTTTTTTGTTTATCAGTTTTATTTTTTCATTTTGTTTTGTTCGGGCATTGGGGCGAATTCCCAAAAGATTTTAAAAATCTCGGTAGGTCGTATAATTTGCCCCGTGTAGAAAAGCTCTCATCATTGGTTTTTGTTAAATTAGTAGCAAGGGATATTTGCAGATGTATTGATTTATGGTCGCATTTTCAAAACAAGCCGTCATTTTTTTGAAATTTCAAGTTTTCTGATTTTGCTGTTCCAGAAACACAAGCGGAACACAATGGTTAAGTAGAGAAAAGCTTGAAAAGAAGCTGGACGAGAAGATCACTGAAGAAATGGTATGCTCTATATTCCGGTGTTTTTTCAAAGGTTTTTTTTTGTCAAAGTGAATGATTTTTTTGCATTTCGACCTGGAAATCTGGGGTGCCGTTGGGCAGTTGTTTAAAGGGTTTTGCTTCTCGAATTTGCGAGGGAGAATGGTTAGTTCATTCTCCTCTGATGCCTTCTTTTGCTAACTATGCTTCTCCCTTCCAAGGTGCTGTCCAGAGCCATTTATGCAAATGCTTTTTCGTCGTCCTTTGCTCATACTGGTTCATCATTGAAGCTTAGTCGCTTGCTCACGCGTGGGGCGAGGATAGCGCGAACGCAAAGTCTTCGTACGCAAATCTATAACAGCCACAGCTGTTCTGTCCGGAAAATCCTTCTACAAGGGGGTCCATTATTTAGTGCCGCTCCGTTTTAACCTCAAAAAGATCAAGTATAGACATCGGCATTCCTGAGTAGATTAAACCATGATCCACTATACAGGGGGTGCCAAAAAAAGTAATTTTGCCCACGGCTCACATCTCCCATTTATACAAAACATAGGAAAACGAAAGAAATGAAAGTATTGGGGCAAAATATTCCCGAAATGTTCCTCTGAAAGCAGGAACAAGCTGAGACTCACTACTTTCATTTTCATAAAAATATGGAACCTTTAAGCGACGCAGTCGGGCTTTAGAGCACCCACGGTATCAAGGTCCCCTCAAAATATTGGAGCCGTGTTCCATGATGGGTCTTTTGTGGGAAGCTTCCTAAGGATTGGACCTTCGGCTCATGGAAGTCACAGAGCTTCTGCTGCCTGGACAAGGCTGCTGTGACCCGAAGTATCATTTTATGCCCAAATCCGCCTCCGGAGGGGTTTCAGTGGTAAGGGCACGTTTTGGCTCTTTTGAACGAAGGGCGCTGGGGACCCGAAAAAAAACGGAATGTTAAAGAACACCACCCAGTATGAATCCCCTTAGGTACACAGAGTGAACGGACCTCAGCAAGGTTGTGAACGAGGGCGACGAAATTTCGGATTTTGCCTAGTTGAGGTGACACATCTTGTTCACTCTTTCCTCGCTCCCCTTCCTGCTCGTGCAGAAGGCTGCCACGGAGTATAGTGATAGAGTGAGGTCTGCTCTTGAATCTGGGGATGAAATTACCACAACAGAATTTGCTGTAGTTCGACTAAAGTGGGGTGAAAGTGGAGGGGACAAGATTACTTTTTTTTGGCACCCCCTGTATTTTCATTGGAATGCTAGCGACTATCAGAGGTTCCACAACGCAACTTTCTTCAATAGTCCATGCGTAGATATCTATGATCAGTTGGCTATCGCACACTACTGTGTCACACCCTAGACGTCAGTAGGTCCAGATTTTTTCTGTGAATTTTACTCAACGCTCATTATCAAATCACATCAGTAATATAATAATTTCGTAATCCTTGCACGGCGAACACAAATTCGGGCATTGGTCATATATACCAATATTTTCCCTAGTCTCTATGCTACGTTGTAACCGTGTTATCAAATTTCGTTGTACGGACCGCCCACCCGGAGTACGCTCCACCCACTGCGCTCAAGTCGAACCGTCTTTCTCCCACATCTGGACCATTTTGTACCGAATGAACAAACGTTGAAGCGAACGTTTCGGCACGTCCTCCGTCCACGATAGGCTAGGCAAAGCTTTGGTTTTTGTACAGTCATTTTCCATAAGCGAAGGATGGGATCCAAAGTGGGGCCATGAATCTGTTCTTGGAACACCACACAAGGCATACTTGTATGATGCGTCTCGATTTCTCGCCAGTTACCTTTAAGGAGGCTTTTTTCCTGTCGTTCTCTGTCATTGTTGTAAGGTGAATCGCATAGTTCCCTTGTTCCTGAAAGCCTATTAACGGCTGTATTACTGTTCAAAAACAAAAATAATTGTTATTTATTCATTTATTGCACGCGTAGGTGCGCTTTTACAATAGGCTACGAAATCATAATAAACGTAAAACGAACTTATGAGCACATGAGCAGTAACTCGTAAAACGAACTTATGAGCACATGAGCAGTAACTTGAGCAATATCAGATTTAACGTGTATGGTGACAGTTTGGATGTTCATATACGTGTTTTTCAGTACGCTCATTTGCTGCTGGCCTTTGATTATCTTGTCGGTTTACCGTCGTCAGCTGTAGAGGAGAAGTTTATCATGCAATATAGGTGAGTATTTATCCGCTCAGTTTTTTTTAAGTATGCCACAAAAAACGCTCCAAGAACTGGGAGCTATTTCTCCTTTCATGAATTAAATTACGAAAAGCTTTTAAGAGAACCATTGGCTGCATCAACGAAGTCGAAGCTGTTCGGACCGGCAGTTCCTGAAGTGAAAGTTTGTCCGGAAACGCAACGGCGGTTCGCATTTGTTAGGTAATGGATTAGTGTTGTATTTCGTAGTTTCAGTTTTTTTTATTTTATCGCTGTAGCTCTTAAACTGTGATACTGTAATTCCAAAGGTTATCCACTCTAAATAAAATAACTTTTGGAGTAAAACCGTAAAGACATCAAGGATTCGCACAAAATTTCGCGATTGTAATGCTGAAGCCCCAATTTTTACTTCTAATGAAGTTTTCTCTCAGCAATTCTACTATACATAATCCGCTAAGTATGTCAATCTGTTCGTGTGTGGGTCTGTTTGTCACGAAATTCATATCTCACGTCGCAGCAAAGCTTGAACCTTGATTTCTGGAGGTGATATGGGGGGCACTGAAATACTTATGGTGGGGGACCTGTTCTGATAACAGCTGATAAGGGCTGATAAGAAGCCTCTGTTCGGTCTGTATACGTTGTTGCTTATTTGTTGTTTGTTGGAAGAAATAATAATGAAAATGAAAAGTTATGATCGAAAAAATCCTACAAGACTTTTGGTACAAGCTAATATAATAAAATAAGTGGTGGTACTCATTCACTGTGAAGCGTGATTTTCTGTTTGAAACTGGAATCAGGTGGGCATTCATCTTTCTTCCCGAAGCACTGAATTGCACAATCATACCTTATAACTGCTCATTAGCTTGACATGCGCAACACTTCATTTTTTTTGTGGAAGACCACACGTTCCGGAATTCACCAGGAGCTTACAATGATTTATAGCGTATCCAGAGCTCTAGCGAATTTTCGGTTTCTGCTTAGACACTTTGTTGTTATCTACTAGTACCAGTGGGCTGGTGCACACTATTGCTCGTGACTCATGGCGATTTTGTGCGAGATGGGTTCGATGGATGCGAATATCGATGTGTATGGCGATGAGTGGATATTTCTCTCACTCAGCAGAGATTGCATATTGGAAGAAGCGGGGACGGTGACGTGATGAAAAGGTTTCCAGTAGTTATAAAGATCAGTCGGTTTTCATCGAGCTCATTTTGCACTACGTCGCTATGAGTCCCGCGCAGTAGTATGTGAGAGCTAATTGGTAATTACGGTAATTGAGTTGGTAATTGCCATAATTAAGTTGATTCTCTGCTTCTAATTCTTTTGTGAGCTTTTCTTTAGAGGAATTAATATGCAATAATGCACCTGCGATCGAATTAATTGTGAGTTCAGATAGTCCTGATCAGATCAGGATTGAGCCCATCGTAACTTCTCTACCTTTTGAAGGTGACACAAGCTCCAGACTCTGATTATCTTAATATTGAAGGTGTGAAAATATGTCAGGAAGAAGGATGAAATGCAGATATCGTCCCAGTTTGTTTAGCGTTGCAGTTTTTATTGTCTACTTTTTTGTATTAGTCGATGTTACAGTTGTCTGTAACAGAACTGAGCTTTCACTTATGTGTATCTCATTTCAGGACCAGATGTAAAGATACGAGGGTAAGTGTTGAGGTGTCAGATGCAGGAACTGGCAAGTTCGATATCGATGGTGTGGATTTGCCCGATTTTCGACATCTTATTGCCAGGTTTGCTAACATGAAAGTATTTGACACAATGTCTCAATGACTATTTACAACAAGTATTTTTATAATTGTTGGAAAGCCATCTGGTATTCTAGTAAAGTGTATCGCGTTTGTCGTATGTAGGTAGATGTTGCCTTCGCCAATTTGTCATGGGTGCAGATAGGTGTCATGGGATGGAGCCAAGATATCGTAGGAAAGTTGTATGAGGGTGTAGTGATCAATTTTTCATTGTTATTGTTGTTTTTTCCTTACGTGGCATATATTCTTCAATCGTTCTACCTTAAGTCTTTACGAAAAGCAGAGGCAATAGGAAGGGACATTTTGTGACCGGATAAAGGCGCTAAGTTCCAGTCTCCTTTACACCATGATGTACCCTAACCATAGATTTGCACTAGCGGAATAGCAGTTATTCTGTCCTTTGGTCTCAGTGGGGAGACTGATAAATATTGGGAAGGGCATCCAATCTATAAACTACCCGAGGCAGGTGAATGCCCAAAAAACGATAGAACAGTGCCCAAGAGAATTTGTTTAAGGATGTCGAAATTATTTAAAAATCATGTGACAGTGAATGAATGAGCTTGTTCATTCAAAGGGAACGTGTCAGCTGAATCATGTTTTCTTACATCAGTCTATTATTATAGTTCGTAAACTTTGCATGACGCCTTTACCTGAAACTGCACTGGGCTCACCTCTTCTATGTCGTACGTGGCCTTTGTAATTGTTATGAAAAATGAAAAATCGGTGGGAAAGTTGCCAACAGTGCGGTAGTAGAAACTGTTGAATAAGTGGGTTTCATCAGGAACACAGATTAGATTCATTTTCTCCATGACTAATTGGGCTTTCATGCGAAGACAATACAGTGACAAGCGAAGCCAGTCCCACTCGCATGGAACCTGGAGCATTGTTCGCCCAAGCCACAAAACTCATGTGGGAGGCTAGTGTATGGGTCAAACTACATGATTTTTAACGGAAGTAGAATGCGTAGAGCACCTCTGGGAGGGACCAAACCAGAATCCTTGATAATTTCCCTTTTTTTTTTTTGATAGTTTCCCTTCACCTTTAACCATAGATGTGTTCCCAACGACACTATGTGTAGAAGAACTCTACATACGCAGATATAGTGTGATTCATTGAACGCATAAGGTTAATTTCATCAGGTTTTTTTTACACCCAGTTTTACTCATCCTTTGTCTTGACTTTTTGGTTTTCATTTATCCTTTACTTTTGTCTTCTTTCTTTCTTCTCGACGTTTTATCCATGTAGGCATCAGTGGCCACATAGCAACACCCTCGCTTTCGCATCCCCAGAGACGAATTCTGGTCTTCTGCATTTTTCGCGAGCAGTGACCATGATATCACGCCATATGTTATGGGTTGTTCTCTTGTACCCAATTTTAGGTCGAGAGGGTAACTTTTAGCCGGTTCCCGAAACTTGCTTTTAGGAGATCATACCTTGGCTTAGACTGCACCTTTTCCCGTAGAATAAGCATCACTCAGTTCTTCACACTTTTGCCTACATGATGCATTTTTGCATATCCCATTGTGATAAGAATGTGATGATTTACATTGCACGAAATCGCGGAAAGTCGAGTTCAAATCATCATGCTCTGTTTGAAAAAAAGGGGTTTACATCATCTGACGAGGATGAAGGGCGAGTATGGGCTTCACCCACAACTCTTCAATTTCTGAAAGGCGATTTGTAAGGAGTGCGAATCACACTACTTGAGGTGGTCAACCGCGCCTGCATTGATGAGGCCATACGTGAATACGGACGCTCTTCGCTCGCTGCTGCTTCAGCTGAAGCGCTTTGATCATCTGCACAATTGGAGCAAGTGATTCTCACTTCTGTGAATCACGGACTTCCTTCTAACACTGTGCCTGCTTCTCTTGAAGTGCCGACACTTGTAGTTGTCTCCGTTGCTGTTCGATCAAACTGGCACTCGTGAAATGAAGCTATCCTAAAAGTTTCATTTTTGCATTACTTTTGCATTCCTTTGAAATTTCCCTAACAAATTCTAGGACGTTATGGAATTCTGAGGAAAGCCTACATCTAGAAAAAGCAACTTTTGAGCTATTCAAGATGCACATTATGGAAGTCGATTTAAATTGACGCGCTTTGGAATTCCGATTTGTCTTGTGTACGCGCAAAACCGGCCAGAACTTTCTTCACAAGCTGATAGTTGAACCGGCAAACAGGTAAGGTTGGTGGCAAACGAGCAACAGGCCATTGAAATTTAAGGGTCAATTGAAGTCGGGAGGAGACGCAAAATTTCCACCGACGTCGAAGCTCCTTTCCATCCCTAGGCTTAGGCTAAAACAGATGAGAGAGTTGGCTTTTCATTTAGGAGAAGGGCATATGAATGTCGGCCTAAGCCTAGGGAGGGAGGGGACTTCGAAGTCGGTGAAAAGTTGCGTGCGCCCCCCTCCCCTCCTCCAACTTTAATTGGCCCAAAGTTTATCGGTAGTGCCCGAGAATGGAATGGAATATGCCCAGTTTTCCATTTTTTCTGAATTGTGAAAAAGGGTGTTTTCAATGCATCTTCGTTAGTTGGGATGAACGAACAACTTTTCTGCTCACTTTCGAGCACCTCTATAATGAGGAACGCTCTCAGAACCTGATGGCTGCCTGCCATTCATTTCTAGACATTAATTTGCTCCCGGGCACTTGCGAGCTCATTGACTGGCTTGATTACTGTAATTTTTTGTATCAGATATTCATTTTTTACTTCTTTTCTACAAGATTCCCCAGTTTCCATTAATTGGCAACATAGTTGTGAGGGAGACTGGCTGAGAAAAAGGCGGCCGCCGACGGGCCAGCCGGCACTCGGTCAAAGAGCATGTCGATCTTTGCACGAACACAGCGACATTGGCGGCTGTGTTGCTTAGCAGTTTGTTTTGTTGTGAACAGCATATGAGCGCATGAGAACGGCTGAATGGCGGAGGCGGCGTTCCAGGCGGTGCCATCTATGACGCGATGTTCCATTTGAGCTGTTGAGTTCGTGGAAATCTCACGTGAATGAAGCGAGTGTAAAGATCACTCGGTGATTTACGGTATCATTGTTGACAAATTTTTTTGTGCTAATTCCAGTGAATCTCTACCAAAAAAAAGTAGCTGTACTGTCGTTGCAGAAAGTTATCTACAAGGAGTTTCAGTGGCTGCAGAAAGCTTTCTAGCAGAATATCGACGGGTAACATTAAAGGCACCGGGAGGGATAAGGCAAAACTGATAGGTGTGAATTCGGGTTCCTGAAAACAGATTCACTCGAAGTGATTCATCGTGAAAATGGCATTGAGATGCGCGGTTTAGGGTCCTGTTACGATCCCTCAACACGGTGTGTCGTTCTGCGGTACATCAGCTACATCATCAGCTGGGCAAGGTGCCGGCAAGGCGGGACAACGCTCGCGGTCGGCTGATTTGGCGTCTCCGCCCGCCTAGTTTGCCGAAATTACCCCTTCCGGTGTCTTTGAGCATCGATTACTTTTGGGATGCGATTGCGCCTACGCAGGACGTGAGGGACTGATCTGCTTCTACTTGTTATGCCGACCTCAGACTTGGAAGACTTTATCTGCTGGTCTCTGAAACTAGCAGTCATATGACCATGGACGTGTTCCTTTTTTATCGTACATACTATTCATTTCAAAGCAACATGCATGGCGACGCAAAAATTAACTTCTCCCGAAGCTCATCGAGCCTGACACAAAGATCGCTACGAATTTACATGATGCCAATGCTGTCAGCAGACGAAAAGAGCTGTGTGTGGTGAGATACTGACGACAATAGCTGATTGTTGGAGTTGAGCTCAGGAGCGGGTGTGGTAGTGCATATGAAACCGTTGCAAAGATAATAAGCAATACAAAGCGTAAACGAACGTGATGAATAAACAAGTGCAAAATAAGCCATCGTGATGAAGCACTTAGTCGATAATAGAAAACGAGGGTTTTTTTTGTCTTTATGATACGCTTGGAGCAGAAAGGACAGTAGTAAAGAGTGAAACTGTTTGGTTCATCTCGGTTCGAAATGCTGGAGATGTGGATATTCCTTAGGGTATGACGAAATACGCCTCATGGCAGCGTCTGCAGCAGTGTGTGGCTTAGGCCTTCATACGTTCACAGTCAAGAGATTGGTCTAATCGCGGGATATGGAGGAAAGCTCGAAATGAAAGCTTGTCATTTTTTGAGTGGATAGTCCAATTTGTGTGTATAGTTCGTCGCGCATTATGTTTTGCAATTGTTTTGGTGCCATAAGTTTTGTGGGTTTTTTTTTTCATGGACTCTAACCACTATCTCTGATGCTGGAATACAGCTTCAAAAAACGAAGGCAGCTCGTTGGTTCTAAATTTCTTGGCGAGGGTCAAATACCTCAGAGATAATGTAGGTCCTTCACGTCTTCTTGTTAGATTAATTGACAAAAACGCGACCATAAGAACTTCGGCGGTCTTGGTAGTCACTTGCGTGATGCATCTTGGAAGAAAGGCTTAATGCCGAATATCCTCTCGTTTTTCATGTTTTTTGTTGAAATATCATGTACTCAAAAGGATCGTCCACTCAAGCTAATGTTTTCTCCTCCCTTACGGTTATTTGCCCTCTTCATTTTGAGACAACCGCAAAGTTTCATTTAAAAAATTAAAAATTCTGCAGTGATGTATTTCCTTGAAGTTCCGTCCATGCGGGTATCGTGGGCGGGAACACGGGGCTTGGATAAATTCAGGGCGATTACATAATCGGTGACGTGATGTGGAAGACAAATCATCGTTAGGTGTGAAACTCTAGACTGTGTTCTTTCCCAACGAGAACTGTTGGAAAGTGATTAGGCGGGAATTTACTAGACGAGTTGGTGTTCGTTCAGATTTTCGTTTTTTGCGTTATCGAAAGGAATTATTTGGTTCTTTTTGGTTTTCGTTCAAGTGTAAGTGGTACAGCGGGGTGGTTTTAAGATGGATTAGAATTATTGAATTCTCGTGCTCAAAACCTTTAAGTGAAATACGATGGAAGAGTATGTTTACACACAAAATCTCTAGTGACAAAAATGTAATTCGCAAACAGTTTCCGGCTCGCGAGTTCTTACGCACCATAGTGCCGGTCTCATTATCAGTCCTAATTGTTGTTCACTAATTTGCCTAATAATTTAAATTTCAGGGAAATTCTCTTGGCCCCCATGCTGGTCGCTGGACTTTTGGGACGGGTCGATGTGAAAGCGAAAGCAGTAGGATCCGGTGGAATAACCGCATTGCCGCGTGCGGTTCGACATGGAACGGCGCTCGGAATAGCCGCACTCTATCCGGAAAAGATGGAGCCATTACGTCTAGGTATGCTGCATCTCGTCTGTATTATTTAATCATTTATTCATGTTTGAAGCTTATTTCGCTAGCTCTTTTAACACGTTGGCGACTGTGTGACGTCGTCTTACAACCAGTCTTTCAGCTTATTTTTTCAAATTTTTGATTACTTTTAAATTTTTCTGGTCTCATTCATAGAAAGTTGTGAATATGTACTTGATGCATCTTGCTTGCCAGACACAGTCGTCAACGTGTTAAAAGAGCTGTATGCTAAGAAGTTTATCGACGAAGAAGTAAAACATGGTTAGAGAGACTGTGGGGTATTCGTTACTCGAAGGTGTTAAGGTGGTGACAGTTGATGCCGCTTCTTCCACGAAATATCCTCCTTAGAAATAAGGGTTTATGTAGCGTTTTCCCACAGGATTTATATGCCCTATCCAACTAATATTGCTTATCGGAACATCCGTGTTTGCCATTTTTTTCCAGCATTTCGAGAGCGTAAGAAAGTACTCCGTCAAGACGCGATAGGGACAAACTTGTTATTGATTGAGCAATCAGTAAAATCCAAGTTGCTGGAATGAAATGCCAATCTGTTCTTTGACCGTGGTATCGACTACAACTAAGCTAATGGAAAGAATGCGATAAGCAATGATCTTTCTACTCAATTTAATATGGCTTTTGTTTCTCGAATTATTTTTTATCATTTTTTTCACTTTCAATTTAGCTTTTTTTGGGCAAAAGACGCAAGTACTTATTCATCTCTGCTATTAGATTAGTGCATGATTTGATAACTTGGTTCCATAAATCGACGTCGTCCTGAGAGGGTGTTCGGCCCTACTTGAACTTTTAGAATCATTTGTCAGCTTGACTCTAGTTGTTTGTTCCTTTGCTAAGAAAATCAACGAAATCTCTTGACTTTTCTCCTACTTTTCTCGAAATTCTGCAAAAGCGTAATGGTGCTTATACACTCTTTGATAACTGAATAACTTGGGCGATTCCGTGCAATCTTCTAGCCAAAGGTTAGTGATCAAGGGAAAGTGCAGCATGGATGGCCTTTATTGACGTACTTGCATCTTGCTGCTGTGACCATTGTGCAGTTTGCTTCCTTGTTAAAACCATCGTTTAATTATTTCGAGTGCACACAGATTGTCTGGTGGTAAGCCAGCAACTAACTGGTTGCACCGGATTATTTGTAAACATGCAGCTATTTTGCATGATCCTTGAACCCGGTACCACTTCATCCGAAGGCTTGGTTCTCGTACTGAAGCGGCCTGAGGTAATTTGGGAGAGTTTTTTGTGAGGGTTCAAGAGCTCTGAAAAGTTGTGATCGTAAAGGTTGCGGTGGGGGTGGGCATGTTTCGGTTTCATGGTGTGGGTCAGGACACTCGAGTTGTGACATGTCGCCGGCTTCACCGCGGGCTCACACTTCGCGCAGCCCATTCTCATCGTAAACAGCAGAGCAGTTGTACGCGATGAAGCATTTCACGTGGCGCGGAAATCCAAATGTCGTGTTCTGGCTGATTCCTTCTCTCCATGTTGCCTCCACAATTGCACTGCTAGAAGTAGATGAAGGTGAAATTATGCATGATGTAGTTTTCGAAATACCAAAATCTTCGTGACGGGGATCGTACACTTGATCGAAAAAGTGGTATAAGTCTTATATCTCAAAATGTTTTCTCAATGCATTGCTTTACCCAGCAAGGACTCAAATCCCGCTCTCTCTCTTCTCATTCCTATCACACCGTTTTATGCATGACTGGGATCGCTTTAGAAATGGACTTCAAGTCTCGAAATAGAGGTAAATGTCTGTCAAGTAATTTGAAGTCGATAGTACTCGGCAAGGGTCTTAGACGTTAGCGCAGAGAGTGAATTGCAATTGGGTCATTCGCGTTAAAAACGTTGGATGGATGAGAAGGATTGCTCTAATTGGTTCATGAAAAAACCGAAGATCTTTGATTTCTGCTCATATCAAACTGCAAGGAAGTAGCATCGTCTTCTACCTATTTCTTCGACTTAAGAATTACCTGCTTATCGGGCTCTGGCCGCGAAAAAATGCCATATTTTTTCATTACTTTGGAGGCTGAGCTTTAACTTGGGTAAATAATTGGCATAGAAACTTCCTATTTTTTGTGGGAAAGCTTCACTGAGTGGAAGGAGCATAAGAATCAGAGCCAGCGCTTCTCGTGCATCGACATCGCGCAGTACCCCTCACCTATTCCTAGCGAATGTCTAGTCGAATTATACTCTGCGGAAAGTGAAATGGTGACTTGGCGAGCCCATTATAAGTCATTGATAAACCAAGTGCGAACGTAAATCCTGAGAGAAATTCAAGTACATGGCTCATCCGGAAACTGCAGAAATTGTACTTTATATTTAAAAAGTGTAGTTTTGTTTTATCAGTAGAAAAATCATATTAACTTTAGTTATATCATTTTCAAGGGTTTTTGTAATTTCACTTTTGATAGTTCGTAACAGTTGGATCAGATTTGTTTCACTTATTCATTATTCGGATTTTGACCAATTGTAAGTCCCACTCGTTTTTGCATTGACCCTCTACGTTTTCGGAATCTATGATTCATGCAAGAATTTGAATGTGGAACGCATCCCATAGGGATTAATCAGCGCGTATCTTTTTTGTATAGCATGCACTCAACCCTTGATGTATAACAGAGAAAGGCTCAGATGAACCTTTTCGCCGAAAGTGGAAGATGTGAAGTCGGCAGCTTTAGTGACTAAGCGGCCTGAAACGATGCGACTCTCGAAAATGTTCTGACGCGTCATAGGTCCGGATCAGGGCTCATTTTTATTGCATGCTTCTTGGTGCGCTGGGCTTAGAAGTGATCCTGTTGGTCTTTTGAAGGTGTGATTTTTTTGCATGAAAATAAAGTTATGAACAGGAGTGATTTATCCCAAGCAGGTCCTTCAAGAACTAGAAATTCCCAGCTAGAGCGGTGGATGGAGTTGAGGAGCCATTAGTCTACCTTCGTCGGACACCAAGCAGAGATGTATCGTAGCAGCGTTTTATTGCAGTGGTACTCCATAGTGCTCTGATCACAATGTGCCCCCCCCCCCTTACTGATGTAGCTAGTGGGTTGTCGGAGTGCACTACGATTTCCTGCGTTTGACCGTATTGCGTTGTAGAGTGACGATGGATGAAGAATAGCTTGACATTATGAAGAGTTCGGCGATTTGGTCTGGCACGGTTCTAGGAAGGTTAACGAATCAACGACCAGTAATTGGCGAATTAACGGCCAGTAATTGAGTTCATCTGATTGTGTCTTCGTTGGGTTCTCATTTGATGTTTCCTGCTGTGCCGTAATTTTTGTCTTGAGAAAGCTCTTGAATGGTGCAGTTCGTTTGTGCAGTGTAAACTGCTGCTTTGAAAATTATGGTGATGGTAACCGGCACACTAACTATAGATTCGTTTATAGGCAAGTTTGCTGAATTTTTCGTGGTGCCTAGAATGCATGGAAGTGGAAGGTTTGGTGCACCGTCTCGCCGTTCCAGGCATTCAGTCCATGCTTGGAATTGTGGCTGCAGGCTGCAGAATTTTATTGGGCCCATGCAGTGACGTATGCTAGTCGATACCGCAGTAAATGTCCAAATGAGAGTATTACAAATGAATGACTAAAGGAAAATGATTTCATTCGATGGATGTGATTGGTTTTTCTGTGGCGTTCATGTGTTTTCGCCAGCGCATCCATTGCCTCTAAAGGGTGTTGATTTCGAAAAAAATTGCTTCAGCGCTTTTTTTCGAAATTAACACCCTTTAGAGGCAATGGATGCCTGCCTGAGTGTAGAAGCGTTGGAGGCGGTGTGAAAGGTGTACTGGTGGAGATACTGACGGGAAGAGCTCACCAATGAGGAAGGCGTAACACACACCGTCAATCCACCCTCACACACAGCATGCCCACTGTCTTTAACTGCGCAAAAAAGTTTTGAAACATATCGCAGTGCTTCCTGGGCTTTCATCATTACGTCGCATGGTTTTCTCAGTTTTAGTTGTGTTACAACCGTAATTATAAGCCCTTATCAGTAAAACTTTCTTCTATTGTTAATATCAGCGAATCAGCTATACAGCAAGCTTCCCTAGATAACACACGGTTTGGCTTGTTTATTTCGTTAATACAGCTGTTTTTTTTTCGCAGTGGTTCATGGTGCACACGTTATCAGAAGAGTCATGTTTTAAGTCGAACGGCTAATAGGCTTGTGATACTGATCACAATTTCATATATTATCGTGAATTGATGATGTATGGCGCGCTGATATCATGGAGAGGGGAAGGGGAGAGAAAGAAGTTCAATGATGTGGATATTATACTACAAGTTACCACTATTGTTTCTTAAACGTTAACTTTTCGAGTGGCGACTTAATTTCCGGTGTGCTACTAGATACTCACCATTTTTGCAATAACTGCTTCCTCACCAATTGATGTAGTGGTTTGTAACGGTAAAGGGAAAAAGAAAGGGAAGACAGTTTAGGACCTTGAAGTAGGGATTTTAAGGCGACTATGTGATGGAATAATCAGAGAACAGATGTCTGAGGCATTGTTACAGCAGCGAGCTGATGCAGGGAATTGTCTAAATAGTTTTTCTGTTCTTGAAAACGGATCGTGAGAGAATAGAAACGGTGAAGATCTCGAGTTAAGTATATAATCGGTTTTGATACCTTTTTGATCTCAGTTTTCAAACCGTTTCAAGGAGAGCTTAGTAAATTGAATGGATATTGATCATTACCTGCCAGCGGTTAGGCCGCGTTCATACTTTGCGCACCGGCGTCAATTTGATGCCGGCACCGGCGGTGACGGCGTCGGTGCGCAAAGTATGAACGCGGCCTTGGGCGGGCTTTGGTGCGTCGGGATAGACTGGGGCATCATCTAGCTCAAGGCAGAAATTTATTTTCAAGCATTTCCTCACTGGTTCATGTTCTAAAACAAAAAATATTCGAAGGAGTCGAAGTCGGGTGTTCTGTTATCTGCGTATTATTACTTTTATCGGGCAGTATCACTCACTGTGTGGTATAACCATCAATTTGTTTTTTGTTTTGTTGCCTTTATCGATGGTATGTCCTTATACTTTTTCTAATATTTACATTAATGCTATAGTGGACTACAACCTTGCCGTTAACGCCTACTTTTACATCACCGATGACTATGATTTTGCAGAGCTTTCAAAAGAGCTTTATCATTCAAAATTATCGAAATGGAACTAATATACGAATCACAATTGATTTACATTTGTTATCGATTTTGTCTCTTTAAAGTCAATAATATTCCAGCTGGCCTACTGACACTTGATCCACGCAAAAAAGAACGCAGTAAAGTCAATCAGCCTGGTGCACGTGCTAAATGGATCTGGTATGTGATCATTTTACCATATGCTTTTTGTTTGTTATTTTATTACCTTTGCCGTTACCTTGTTTCTGTAATTTGTAAAAAAGGTGCAGATGTAAGTCATAAAATTACTTTTTCATCCTCTAATTTTTTTAAAGAATTTTATGTTCGATGTATTGTCGCAAGTCTAGCAACGTTTTGCGATGTACAAGATGAAGCTGTTTTTACTGTTGCGCGTTATCAAATCGAGGACGATCTTCGACTGATGAAACAGAAAACTTCAGAAAAATGAGTCAGGATGTCCATGAGGGTCTCGGGAATTGGGCCGCATATCTATGACCAAGGTCTCAACATTTTACCATGGGAACATCATCGACGTAAACACAGGGTTGGTCGGGGCAATATATCTCGTTCTAACATTTCAGCGCGTTTTCCAAAACGTCGGAGTAGAGTGAGTGGAATGAAATCACATAGAATTTAGTCGACGGTCGGGAATTACATCATCTCCGCTTCGGTGACGGATGCCGACCATAGAGAGCGGATTGAATACTGGCTGTATTTGAGTGTGAAGAAGTTGATTGGCTGTTGAAGCTGTGGAAGGTGACTTGCAAGGGTATTGAAGTGATTGGAGAAGTCTCATACATGTTCAGCAGAACACATTTTCGAATGTTCCAGTCTCGTGTATTTAGAGCAGAAAGTTAATCTTGACATCGTGAGCATGTCATTCACTCCAAGATCCCTATTGTCTCAGCTAGCTCAGAAGACGTGTATGAAATATGAATATGCTTGGCAGTATCCAGTTCTATACGGAAAGGATGATACTCAAAGCATCTCATTTTGTGCAGGGCGGAAGGGAAACTGCAGACTAGAGCTTAGCGATCGAAGATTACGAACACTTCCGTAGTTACGAGTAATCGAAGATTGAATGAACTAGGCATCATGATATTCTTTGATGACCATGAGACTATTTGTCAATGATCAAGCCCCTCAATCGCAAAAGTACGAACGAAATAACATGTTCATCCTTTGAGCATTAGTATTTCACGGTAGTGAAGACTTTGGAGAGTGCGAACGAAGTGTTTGATAATTCCCGCTTGTTCTGTTCGGTTAGCTGCAAAGTCTTCTCCTTCTGCATTCTTTTTGTTATACTTGGTTTTTTAAATTATTTTTATTTTTATTAGCCCATAATTTCGGAAAAAGAATCAGCTGACTCAGTCCAAAAATCCCGCAGTTCCTTTGGAAGCCCTTTGCTCTCTTTACAAAGAGCATTTTAACAATCCCAAGCTTTAATTCGAGACGCCGTATGATATGTGGAATTGAGTTGTTTGTGTTGACAAGAGGTCATTGATTCACAAGAGTACGTAATTAACGACGAAGTCGCCTGGGCTTGCCAGTGGTGGTCCTAAAGTATTCTTTCTTTTTCCTGCTCACGGTATTGCCCTCCGCTCGCTTAAATCCATACTTTTCATTTTCATTTCGTGATTCCCTTCTCTCTCTCTTTTTACCGTTTTCCCCGTTGGGTCTCGGAATTTTTGATCTTTTTGCGTTATTCTGTTTAGAAGCAGTTGTTCCTCTATCAGATAGTTTCTTATCGTTTCTCGTTAGCGAGTGACGTGAAGAAAAATGACGAAGACATTGATGCTCCCACACAAAGTGCAATAGCAGAATCTGTAATCGATTTTTCAGAAAAATCATCGTTTTTGCACTCGATTAGTGGTGATCCTTTGATTTTGAAAAAAAAGCCTTATTCATAAATCAATGCAGTCTCGAGATTGATGCTTTCGTGGAGTTTTTTTTTGGTTCTTTGCTGTCTCATAGTGATTTTTGTTTTATTCCCATCTCGGTTTCTCCCTCAGATTTCATTCCTCTGAATAGTCGCCTTTTCTTCCGCTTTTAAATTTCGTAGCTGGCTGGTCTCGGGAAGGGTTGAGTCAACCGCGTGCACGTCTTTAGTTCCGCGTTTTTGCTGTTGAGGTTACTGGCGCACTCTCTTGTTTGTCCAGTTTGCACAGTTTTGAGAGGGCTAAAGTAATTAAAGGCGAATCCTCAGAAGTAGAATAATTCTTTCACTTCAGGGCTCCTCAAGGTGATCTATGGCACTTACATTCTCACCCCTCCCTGGAACGAATTTTGGACTTCACCCTCTGGAAATTCGGGTCTTGCATAGCATATGCCATCTTTCTAATCCCTAGTCTATTCAGTGAATTAGTCGTCCGACTGGCAGTAGTTACTTGGTGGTTGTTGAGTGATCTTCGGTCCATGCGTTTCATCGTATGGCTCACTCGAAATCGATAGCAGAATTAGTCATTTCAGCAGTTTAATGTTTAGTCCCCTCTCTTCCGCTCCTCCCTTCACCCCTCCCTTCCGCTCCAAAGCTCCACATTCTCCCAAAGCCGCGGCGGCTGACCCCGCGGAACGTCAGCTGATTCGTTCGGGATGTTCGGTCAAACCTCTTATGTGGTATTTTTTGCAGGAAACGGCGCTGAGTGGCAGTGCCCGGCACGCGTCTAGCCCCGCCTATTCGGGCGGGCGCGTATTTGTTTGCGATTACCAAGACTAGAGGCGGCGAATGTGATGGTGATGATGTTCAAGACAAACAAAAATAGTTTTCTCCGAAATACGCTGACGTCGATGTTTCGTTGGAGTTAGAAAAATCAAGGTATAGTAGGTATTGTTATTGATTGTTAATATTGATCATTGATTGCTGTTAAGTTCATTGAATTTGATAAAGTGATTAAAACACCCCCACCGACGTTCTTGACCTTTTTCTGGGAGTGCAAAAAAAACTCGCGAAACGGACTATGGAAGCGATCGGGCGCAAGGACGTGAAAAACGGCGTTGAACGACGAATGCGAGCAGCTGCGTGTGTGAGTGTGTATGTGGGGTTTGGGGGGTGCGTATGGGGTGATAGCGTGTCTGTGTTCAAAGGACTCTTGAACCCTCGGGTGATACGGTAATGCCCTTTGAGATTGCACTGCAGAGGTGGTGATGGTGCTGCAGTGCAAAGAATGAGGCAGAACGGTGAACGGCGAGAGCCGACGGCAGTTGCGGCGGCGGCAGCAGCAGCAGCCATGGGCTGCAGCAACGAAAAGTGCAAAAGTGTGTCAGGAACGTCTGTGAAGGCGAGACATTGCAGAAAAAGACGGAAATGAAAGCTATTTATAGAAGTGAGAAGTGTGATGGCGCACTGGAAAAGTGCCAGGAAGGAGTCTTCCTCAGTAGGCTTCATCGCACATGATGTGCGAACTTTTCGCACATAGGATGGGAAACAGGTGCGGAGTAGGTCATTCGTACCAATGTGTACACCTATATTAGTTCCTTTTGTCGGGATCAGAGTAACCGGTGTGCCTTCCACAGTTACCGAACGATTGATTTTCATGTTTTGCCTACGCTACTGTGTACGTCAATAAACATAAACATATGCTTTTGATTTTCTTTGCCATCCCACCAGCACAACTTCTCCAAATAGCCCAAGGATGAGGTGGTGACCGCCGCACTTTAATGAAAGGCTATTCCGGCATGGGTGGAAGAAGTTTGGAGAAGTTGTGCTGTGGAGTGGCAGAGAAAATCAACATAGACAACACCGTAGGCGATATCGTTCAATAACTTCGTTCGAAAATTAATCGTTCGATAACTTGGAAATCATACCGGTTACCCTGATTCCGACAAAGAGAACTGTTATGGCCGTGCCAGGAAGTTTGTTCAGGTCATTGTTAATTTAATATCTTATCACAAGTGTTTTTATCAGAGGCACTGAAACTTTGAGACCAATAAGGAAGATAGTGTTGTAACGATCGCTGTCACTCCACCCACACGTCCGGTGTGCCTACTGCCTTTAGGCTGTTTCGAAAGCCCAGTGTCGTTACGCATACGAAATAATATAAATATTCGAAATAAGTGAAATCGGGTGAATTTTGTCTTCCTATGCGAAAAAATGACCTTGTAATCCTTTCGAATCGCTATCCTCTTGTGAGTCGAGGGTCTGAAGATCATTGGTGGAATGGTGGCCTTATCTATCGTACGGTAGATACCATGACCACAAACACGAAATAAATAGAATCGAACGAGAGCAGTATACCTGTTTTGTTTACAAGATGTGTATTTTATTTTTCAAAGATAGCGATATAATCTACATCAAAAATAGGTTACTTTAACAATTTGACATTCATGAGTTACTTTTTGTGAAGGTTTTTTTGATAGATTGGCCGAGTTCTTGAAGGTGACCTCGACACTAATGTGGCACCGTCGAAGTCATGTGTTTACGCATTGAACCGAAAGTATCAAAAGTAGGTCTTATTCATAGATTTTAGCTGGGATAATGCACTTATCTGCGGGGGCTTGGCTCTGTTAAAGCCAGCATATAATTAGCTATCATCAAAGCCAATAGTTGCTTGTTAAAACCGATATTATGTCCTTTCAAGTCATTATTAGGTTAATTACCCAAATTAGTTGTCACGAGATGATCTTACTTGGCAATAGGTAAGTTCAAGGACAGTCAAAGTCAAAGTAATCAAAGTCGCAAGGGTAGGTGTGACCTTATGCGATCTCTGATGGTTCATGGCCATTCAAGAAAAGACAGGCGAAGGAATAGAGGCTTGAAAAGGTATATGTGAAGGAGGTCGTGTTCAAAACCCACAAATCCCACCCATATTGGACGAGCTACCCGTGTTGTCGCCGGAGTGTCCGTTTCAAAGTCAAAGTAATCAAAGCCTTATGCGATATCTGATGGTTCATGGCCATTCATGGAAAGGCAGGCGAAGGAATAGACTTGAAAAGGTATATGTGGAGGAGGTCGTGTTCAAAACTCACAAGTCCCACCCATATTGGACGAGCTACCCGTGTTGTCGCCGGAGTGTCCGTTTTTGCACTACAAAATTAGATGAAATGTACAGGGTTACTTGCAAAGCTGCGGTACATGAGAATATTTGAAAATCAGAGATCATATTCTGTGCAGTCGTTAACTTCACTAGTGTGACCTAATAGTCTGCCTTCTTTTAACTTGAATGACTTACTGAACTAAACACTTAGGGGAATTGTGGTGCTACATCATTTAAGAAGAGATCAATTGCTTTCGATACCAAAAGGACTGCCACAGGCTGCATTGACGAGATGATCGTTCAATGTAACAAAAGGGCAAGCAATTCAGTTGCAAATCGGATTCTCGTTGCTGTATTTCAAGAATCGCTGTTGAAGAACGCTAATCAATAATGTGGAGGTTTAACCGTAAAAATAGATTCCTTTCAACTTGAAAAGCTGGCATGATGTCATTCGAATATTTTTTTGAGCACTACGGGGAACGAATTAACTAACAGCCGTAGGGTGGGGCTTCGTGTTACTACGTTTTGTCACTTTGTTTACGTAACTTTTTGACTAGACATAAAAAACTGTCAGATCTTGGGTGTTTATTTACTTAAGCGTGGGAATTGTTGACATAGTATGAGTTAGTATAGTTCAAATTTCGGGACGGTCGCTGTGAGGTCAAAAAACTGGGGTGTCGTTGGTTTCGTGAGGCGCCAGTGATATCTTGAGGTTCGTACCTGTTCCTGCTTATTCTTTCTTTTCCTTTCTCAAATCCCATTTTTTGTCCTTTTATTCTTGAATACAATTTGTTAATTTGTTTATCCTGAATGGGACCTAATGCATTTGGGGAATCCTTCCTGGGATTCTGTTATGATTTCTTCTTTGCTGTTTCCAGGTGAGCACATGGTTGGTTCTTTCAGTTTTCTGCACATTCAGCGCAAAATTCCCCGTTTCAAGTGCTGAACTCACGACAGTGGCGGCCGAGACGACGACGTCAACGAACGGCCTTCGCGCAAGTGATCATGATCTCTTCGCGGTGCTAGGTGCTGGTTACGGGGGACCGGGGGGACACACGGGATGTGAGAGGAGGGTACACGACAGCGGGACGGGGGGTACGGCGGGGGCTATTGACCGCCGGGCGTCCGGGGTCGTCGCGTCCTGGCACGCTCCGCCCAGCTGCGCGCCGCCAGATGGCTTTGCGGTGCGCTCGTGAACGGGCGCCGTCCCTGATGGAAGCGCCGCTGTTCGCCGCCGGCGGCGCTACCGCGGCGGTCGCCGCGCCCCAAGCCGCCAGCGCCTTTTACGCGCCCAGCATTGCTACCTCGAATGCTCAATCCGTACATGGACCTCGTCATTCTCACTCTACAACCACTGCCACAGCTCCTAGGCACCTATTTGCCTCGTCATTCAGTTCTGGTGGTGCCAGTGGTGGTGGTGGTGGCGGATCAGCTGCTGCTGCTGCCATAGGTTCTGAACTACTCGGCAACTGCTGGACAACAGAAGAGACTTGGCATAACGTCTATAGTTGGATTAATAATAGCCAGGTGGGTGTCTGTATTATTTCTTCTGAAGTTTAAGCGTTTTTACGAGTTTTTGTGCGATTAAAGATGCTCTTATCAGTTTCAGTAAGCCTTTCAAACATTAAGCTCGCTGAGGCTTGATCTCTGATACTTGCTTGTCTCTCATTACCGCTTTAGTCTGCAAAAATAGATTCTCCTATTGCTCATTCTGCTCGAAGACGTTTTCTGTTCTCACGCTGAAGATCTTTGAAGGTTCCAAAGTTCATATAGGTCAAGATGAACCAGGACAACGTCTAATATTCTTCTGAACCATATCGTATCCATAGAGCAGCCGTCTTTTGTTAACGCTAAAGTGCAAGTTGTCGTAGACGTTGGAATCTTAGTCATCAATTTATTCATGCGTTGTTTTGTTGCCGTAGACGTGAATCGACCACATTCTCGTTGATTTTTTGTCGAAGATCCTTCTCAAACGTATGCCACGTGTGCTTGGCTCGAGAAAATAGACTCCATTGTCTATCTATTACACTTGCACCAGTAAAGCTGTTAACGAATTTCGTACGATATCATCGTTTTTTTCTTCCCCGGCGATTTGCAAATGAAATCGATCGCTGACTGAAACAGACCTTTTGGGAGTTTTTGTTTGCTTTTTTGTCGCGCCAGAAAAAGTTTGCTTAATTGATCATTCCCTTCCATCTATTAAGTGCATTTAACAGTGAGCATCTCCAATAAATGATACAGCAGGCTGTCCCGGAAGCACTCTTTTGAATGATCACCGCTGGCGACCCCTTATGTATGCGCCATGCATTCAATTCCTGTTGGGAATCGTAGTAGCGTTTGAGGTCGAACGTGAATAGCATGACTTCATGGGATCAGCTCATGTCGACCCAATGCTTTCCTTCTACAGGTTTTCTGCTGTCAGATGCTCGAAAGGTGCAAGGTATATCTAACACTTGCGGGGATTTCATCCATTAACCGTGCGAACAGTAGCCGCGTTTTTTTGCTTTCCTGCAAGTGTGATCAGCTTTTTCTTATAGATATTTCCCTGTATATTTTCCTTATAGCTCACCTGGAAATTTTGTATCGTTTTGCTTTTATTATTGATTGGAAGATATTGACACAGGTGTCAGCCTTTTTTAAACTTCGAACTACTTTTGGTATATTTCATTTTCGGGAGGCGTGCCAGAAGGTGGAAGCCGCGGTCAGTGGCTGTTGTTTGCTGGCTAACACTTTTCCCCTCTAAACATACTTCCTCGTTCATATATGACACGTACAAGAAGACTCGTTCACTAATTGTTTCCCGTTGATTTTCCTCTCTTATGACTAATTGTAACGTAATCTTTTCATTCATGAGCTAATTGTCCCCCCTTACTTCGTGATTCGATAACAAAAGAACGAATATCCAACCCCTTCCGAAAGGATCGCGCACAGAGGGTATTGGTTTGCGTCGTGCATCATCGTGTCTTTATAACGACGCGACGAACGTTTTTCTAGCGGTTGACACTGACCTCGACGTCGTCGCCATTTAAATTGTGCATTGTGAGATTACAGACAGTTTTTCGACACTGTGAATTCTCACATAGGCGCGTCCTTTTGAATCGCCTTTTAATTTTGCACCACAACAGTGGATGTATTGATCAGGAACCATGTGTCCTTGACGTTTTTCTTCAGCTCTCGTTCATGCAGCTTCTGCCCTTTAGAACAGCAATTGTCCTGTGCTATCGGGAAACCACATTTTGGTCTTCATTGTTACAGAGGGCGTGGCCTAACTTCATTTCCATTTATCTAGTAACTTCTGTCCTGCATTTTTTTTAGTTGCCTACAGAAAATGGTGTCAAATCGTGAAACGGTGCGATATCGTCACCGTTACACGTTTACTCGAAGGGGTGTGGTTTCTCAATTCCCGTGCCAATTTCCCTCGAACATGAATATCTCTGTTCACCTGTTCACGGTCTCTCTTAAGAATAGTGTAGGGCCACTGTCATGCTCAGAATTACTTACCTTTACCCAACCATCCATTCATCGTTCTAGTGCCCATTGCTTGCTATCAGAAATATCGGACCAATTTTAACTGCTGTTCTAAAGGCCGAAAATTTTGGCCTCCCAAAATCATAGCATTCATCCTTATAGACTTTCCAAATTCACGACGATTTTGGGGAAATGCCGAGCGTGTGGCGCATTCGAGAGGAGTTGCGCATATATTTTTTGGTTAGTGACCTTAGATGGACACATCAAATGTGAGCACACCACTGGGCCATTTTATTTCAGCAGCCATTATCCATGCTATATATAAAAGGGAGGTTTGGTGTGTTTGTACGTTTGTTTGTTTGTCTGTCTGTTTGTCTGTCTGTCTGTCTGTCGCACTTAATGGGACCTGCGTCAGCCAACTTGGTTGTTTGTCAATATTGCAGGATGCTCACGCGAATCAGTACAATAGGTTGAATAACTAAGTCTCAGCGATACCACCGGCCTAACGCTCCTGAAAATGCAGAAATTACATGGAAATTGATTCGAATTCCCTAGATTCCAAGCTGAAATCGGATGCATGGCACATCCAAAAATGGGTGGTGGATGTCGAGATGTGCTACCCGTAACTGTTAACGACCCCTGAGCCCGAGCCGTCTGAACAGAAGCCGTCAAGTGCAGAGTTTTTAAAGCTTATGCGATTCAGCTGGGCAATTTTTTCCAGCGTGCTCGATTATAGCCTATTCTACGAGCTGTTCCGATGAGACCCTCGATCTTTGATTAATGAGCTGGCACTGGTTGACGCAGTGCTGAATCGTCTATTGCCTATCGGCTCGCCAACGGTACTTAGCAGGCCGCAGCAAGAAGTTTCGATTTTTTTAAAGAGTGTTCATCAGGCATAGGCGCCGTTGGTAGCATGAGGGGACGGATTTGCAGATGAGTTGAAGAACAGATAGAACAGTTGTTGTCGATTAATCTCGTTCATGCTTCCACTGAGATACGTAGAGGTTCTTGTTGCCCTACAAGAGTCAGCGAATTATCAATCAATCTTTCAAAAAATATCCATGCTAATTAGCTGATGCGATAGCTACGACGCCAATTCAGAACAAACTTTTTTCTTGAGAGCTCCTTAATAGAACCATTGGAAATAGGAAAATTACAACGGCTCAAGAATTTGGACTTGGAGTCATAATTGGGCGCGAGGTCCCAATCCCCCCCACCTGCTTTTTTTCCTTTTCTGGAATTGCAGTCTTACCGATAGATCTGTGAAAAGTTCTCCATTTGCTAATTGTGTGAGAAAGCAAATCTCTGAAGGTTCCAAAGACTATTTTCAAATGAGTAGGAAAAATGTTGGGTGAGAGGAGGAGGGGTCGAGGTTAGAGGAGCGGGGGAGGGAGGGGGGGGGGGCTGGGTGGAATCCGATTTAGTACTTGACACATCTATGTGTACTACATTACTGTTGCCAGAATTAGTTGCTATGGCAAGGCGATTGTGGTTGGGTCTTTTAGGCCTGTTTGCCTCTACCACAGGGTCAGCGAGGGTTCGCTCGAATAAGTCCGTTAGTGAAAACATTTTCACAACGGAAATCACTGATCCCCCTTCCTTTAGAGTAATTATGTAGGTTTGTAGGCACATTCAATCATGTCTTCGTTTCTCCGTCGAATTTGAGAGAATGGGGCGTCCAGAAGGAACTTATTAACAAGAAGCCCTTTGGCCGTTATGCTTCATTAGGCCTTTATGTCGGCAACTACCAGTAGTGTAGGTGTGCGGTCAACGTTTGTACTATAAGGAGCCTCCTGGAAATACTTCTTGGTTGTTCCTACATAGTTCCAGGAACTCGTGATGAAATCCTTGATGATGTCTGATGCCTTGATGAATTTTCCTGGAAAGTCAGTTTACATGGCGTAATGTTCCCGCTTCTCCCTGCTGGTGCTACGTTGATTTCCTGGAGTTTTTCATATACTTTGGTGCGATGTGTAGCATTTAACTACATGACAGCATGTGAACATATCGTCGATTCCATACCGTGAAGAATACGGTAGTCTGCTTTGGGCCCCATTTTCGTGGTTTTTAAGTCGCCGAGATTTTATTGAATTGTCTTGACCCTTTTAAGACACATTTCCGTAGACGGTAATTCCAAAAAGGAGACGAGGCTTCCGTTGGTCATGTCAGCGGTGTAATAACCGCTATGACCTGATTAATGAACAGTTAGTGGTCCGATTCGGCGCCATTATGGCCACTTATCTTAAAACGCTAATGTTCACGCACATTGAAATCCGTCAAAAGTACAGTTCATTTCGGAGCGCTTGATAGGGCGTGGCGTAGGACTCGAGTGAGAGTGTATCGAAATATCTCACCTCGCCTCACTCTTGCCACCGCGCTCACTCACGCCACTCACACTTGCCGTAGGCCACGCCGTATCAGGCGCTCCGAAATGGAGTATGTTCTGTTTGGCTAGCCGTACCACACAGACGGCGGACCACGGCAGGAGTGTGAAACGGCATTGATTTTTACCTGGGTGATCACTGATCACTTACATAAAAATATCTTCCTACTTCAGATTTCTTTAATCACCCATCCGAGTACTTTTTAGAATTGTATTTGTGAAAGGGTGGTAATGGACCAGAGGCTGGAAAGGAAGTACTCTTGATTCTACATTTGCTTCTATGGAAAGCGGCTTGGTGGTTCTGCGGGAATCTTGACGCTGGATTCTACTCAGAATAAGCCATCACCAGTACTTTCGTCCAGCGTCGAAAAGTCGGAAATAGTTCGGATTTGCGTGATTTGTGACAGGTGACTGCATAATTGAGACAACTGATAAGTGATTGATTAGGAGAGATAACCAATTATCCATGGTCCCTTCATCAGCTCACCTCCCAGACATTGAAAAAGATGTTGGGCTGTGAGCGCCGATCGTCTGCTCATTGTTGTGTAATACCAAGAAACGAACATCATCCCGAGCCTCCAATACCTGATTTCTGAGAAACAATCGTAATAATTTCGATACTTCCCATTTCTTCGGGAAGATCACACACTTTCTAAAAAGCAGCTAAAACTCTAAGCTGAAGAATAGGAAGCCAATCCTGGGACCAGGGCAGGAGTTGTTTTGAAAAATCAACAAAATTGATGAGTTTGGTAAGGGACAGGCGTACCTGTCTATCATTTCTCGAAAAAGTAGATATTAATTTCAAGAAAGTGCGTAGTTAGTCAAAGGATTAGTCTTCGAGAAACGTATATTTGACCAGGTTGAACTAGCGAAAGTGAAATGTCATATTTGGATAATTCGCCGTTATAAGTAACGTGTCTCGAAGGAGCTGCTGTTATCGTGGACGTCGATCATGGGGCGGAGTTCGTGCGGTGGGCGGAGCTAGAAAGGAAGGAATGATGCTTCACCGACAACTTAGCGAATGCTTGCTAATCTCGGCAGTGTTCTTACAGGCATAATCTTCTTTCTCGAATACAGCCTTTAATGCTTTTTTTCTATTTAATTGACTTTCTCTTATCTTTGACAATCACTCTTTGGCATGTGTGGTTCTCTTTCTTCCGAGGAACGATAGGAGCATCATAATCGTTGCTAGAACTGCTTCAAAACGGATATTTAATAGCGAATGTTCCAGAGTTGCAACGATTCCGAAGGCGACAGTGTTCGCTCGTCGAGCTCTTCACATCTGCAGTCGAGCCCGAAACAGTCGTCAGGCTGGCCGCTGGACGATTCGTCGCTGATGTTCGAGCCACTCTTTGACCCCTCCGCCTACACTACATCTCATGTCAATCATGACCGAAAGCACTTCGACGTGTGTTTCGATCGCCCGACGACCACCACAACGGCGCCACCGGCGATTCGCCAACCGTCAACGCCGCCCATCAACAAAGGATCAGCTGCAAATGCGGAGTATAACCTGATCCATGAACTTCTCAAATTGAACATCCGCCAGCAACCTGACTGGTGCCAAACCGAGCCGACGATCACTTCCGGTCAGCGAGTCGATGCGACCCCATATCGTCAGCAGCCACAGCCACCACCACCGCCACCACCACCACAGCAACGGCAGCAGGCGATTCAGCGACAGCCGCAGATGCCGTCGGAGGTGTGGAATACGCGGCAACAGGACGTAGATGTGGACGTTTTCTCGCAAATGAACAACAACGACGTCAACTACTATCTGCCGCGTATCAGCCAGCAAGTACAGCGCGACGCTATTCTGCGACGTAACAACGCTGTCATTGAATCGCACGCTCGCCTCGAAGAATGTTGCGAGGAGTATAGACAACTCGAGAAGGAACGTAAGCAGACCGAAGCTGAACTTGCAAGGCACAATCTTGGCAAAAAAATTAGGTGAGCATCAATTACTATCAAAACCTTCAAATCAGTTAGATTCTAATGAATATGAAATGTTCAGTTCGTCCAATGGCCTGCCGATCCCACGTCTTCCAACCGCGCCTTCTCGTGTTGATCGGTTAATCGTCGATTTCTTCCGTGAACATGCTCGAATCACCACGTTGCTATCTAAAATGGAACAGCTACGCTCGGCACCATTGCCAAGTCCAGTTCATCAGGCACTTAAAGGTCTGACTTGAGTCACATATACCTCATATGCTCCGTTGTATCCGTCGGAGGCACTAACCCCGCCCAGTGGACGAGTTGTCTGGGGTGACTTCATTGTTGGTGGTTACTGCTTTTTGCATAGTTCGTTCGCTACCTCACGGCAAAGTAGGGATATGTCGAAAACATGAACTTACCTTCCAGTTTTTCCTCGTCCTTTCGTCAGTGTTGAACAGCCCCGCACCCGATTTTCAGTATTTTTTTGGGATTACCTTTTTATGTAGTATTTATTCAGAGCTTCTGGAAGCAGTCAGTGTTCTACAACACTGCCGACATCATGAACGCACTGCCATACTGCAACAGCTTCGTGGCGAGACCGTCAGATACGATGAGGAGAAAGGTGAGGGAAAGTTCTTCTCGTAATGAAATCGCAGTAAAAACAACCTATCCAATGGTGACTCAGAAAATAACCTTTGTCAGCGCTCTACGCCTCTGATTTCACAAGATAATTAGTTCAGGATGTCAAAAATGATATACCGTAGTCACAGTGCGGCGTTTCGCAGTCGACAGGCGCCAAATAAAATGTAACATTGCCATAATTGCATAATTGTACCCCGTATGATCAAGCGCATTGTGTGCATTTACGGTAGGAGTGCACTACGTTCTGAAATGAGAAGTGCAGTCCATTTCGTAGCGCTATTGGGCGTGGCCTACGAACTTGGGTGCGTGTGTATCAAACTCTCTCACCCCGCACATACTCTCACTCGCGCCACGCACTCTCACTCTCACCCCTCCCCTTAGTCCGCAGGTCACGCCCAATCAAGCGCTGCGAAATAGACTGTATGTCATCATTTTTATCGAGGATTTCTAATTTCAACTCATTTCTGCTTCTGGCAGGGTCCATCATGCAATAAAAATGTCACTTTATTTAGAAATCCTTTTTGTTCCACTTGTGAATAATAGCAACATGTAGGGCTACGATATGTCGGTTCTAGCATCCTAAACTTATAATCTTGCTCTAAAAAACGCTATGAAGATTGATCTTATATGGATTTATAATTCAATCGCGGTAACTTTCAGAGACCGCCAGTCTGACGCAGGCTTTGATCGCGGTACGACGAGCGGCTTGTCGTGCACGAGCTGTAAACTGGTGTTCGCTGGTTTGGACACTTGGACCGGAAGATGTTGTGCAGAAATCGCAAGTAGAACGTCTCGTCGCCGCCGACTTCTCCATCGGTCCACCACCGATCCGCCCACGTCCACTAAAGAACTGATTGATGGAATCCGCTCTCATGACCCCTTAAACCCCCCGTCGTGTTGACGTTCTTCGCAATTTACCGTTATTTCCTCTCGTTTTCTTTTTATGTGACAATTGTTGAGCCGCTCTTTGTCGGGCACATATACGCGCCACCACATCGAGTGAATTTCTTGTTACCCGTTGTCGTCATTGTCCCCCCATCGTTTCCCTCACACTTTGTTGATGTAAACGAGTATTACACGCGTGTGTGTGTATGTGTGTCGGCAGAGCCGTTGTTCTGGCCCATTCCTTGTATATATGTTGCAAAATGGCGTGTATACGCGCGTGTGTGTGAGTGTGTGTTGCAATGTTCTATATTATACGCACGCTCGCGACGTGTTCCTCCCAAGCAATGCGTAAAGCGATGCGTGCGGTCGCGTCGCAGCGTACTCGCTACTCTCTCTATCTCGTGTTGCGAGTTCTGTAGTCTGTCTAGCCATTGTAGTGATCAGCCACCGTGGTACCACACCGGTGTAGATCTTACGTAGTAGAATCCGGTCCCGGTTTAGTTATTTCGGTTCCAATGTACTCTAGTGATCTTTATAAACCCCCCATATTCTGTCCAAATAGTATAACCCAGCAACCCGCCGCCGCACATCATTTCTTGTGTCTTCTCGCCTATTTTATAGATACAAATGTATTATTTTTTTATTGTTTGAACTCCCATATTTTTCTTGTTCGGGCGCAGGTAGCAATGTTAATAAACACTCATAGGCACACTGTTTTTGTGTGTGTGTTACATGTGAAGGTTGTTATCTTCTCCATACTAAAAGAAAGCATTATGAGGCATCGGGAAATGGCTATTTCTGCTTCGGTGCTTTGCTACAAGTTTATTTTAGCGCCATTTAAAGAATGCACGTATTTTCTAGATGTAGTGGGTGTGTTTACAGACAGCACAATGATTTTGACGTCACGAACCGACTTGGGCGATTTTTGGCGGAGGTTTCATATTGCTCCAAAGAAATGCGAATCAGAATTATCACGTTTCTTTGCTTTTTCGTGGCATATCTCCATTGTTAGGCTGCTCCGTCAAAAACACTATTTCAAGAGCTTTTTATATGCGGTGATACCGTGTGAAAAACTGCTGTCGTGATCGCGTTTTCCGCCTTAATCACGAAAGTGGCTCGAAATTCTCAAGCATTTATGGAAATGTGGGATTTATGTTTGCTCAGAAACCTGAAGAACTTAGTTCTGATTGTTTTATTGCTCTTACGCCCTTCTTTCATTTTTTGCAAGAATTTAGTGCAAAATTACGTGTGATGGATGTTCTGAGATTTACTACGTTTCGGCTTTCGTTTTGCAGGCCGGCACGGCACAGCTTGCACTTTGTTGCTAGGTTCAACGAAAAAATCAATGGTTGGAATTAGCATTGTAGGACACTGGCACTTTGTCAAAAACGAAGGTTTTTCAACGTCAATTTTTTTTTCGGATTCGGCGCAGCAGCTTTTCTGCTTTCAAAGCCTGAAAAAAATGGATGAAAGACTAGGCTATTTCTTGCCTAGCCGCTGTTTTTTCCAGCATGAACGTATTTGGTCGCCGTTCCTTTCACTCAATCCGCCAAACCCTACACAATATTGGCGCGGGGCATTTTTGAAATTTTATTAAAAGTGTGAAGTGCTCACAGTGAGTATCGGGATACTGCTTGTAAACCTGGAAAACAGCCGCTGTGGGACTACTTATTTCTTCAATCACTATAAGCTGGAACGATTTTAAATGAAGAAGAATAGTGAATGAGGTTGTCTGTAAATGCGGAATATACAAGTTGCGCTTGTTCGTAAGAGCCTTAAGCGAAGTAATTTCCTTGATTGTCTGTCTGTATCCTGCACTCCTGCCCTTACCAAAGGTGCAGTTCATGGACTCTTCATCCTTGACATTAGATGTAAGCTAAAATATTCCCGGTACTGGTGATGAAATGTAGCAGTTCGGCTTAAGCATTCTCGCTCAGCAGACTGTTTCTGCCTAGTTTGGAACACTGCATTGCTCCAGGCCGGAATCAGCTAAGTGGTGGTTCGAGAATTACCCCATAGGGCGAAAGTCCCGCCCCCTTTTCTTGCACAGACGAGCTCCGCCTACCCGGTCCATGCGTGTGTACTACTGGTCACATTGAGCAGTATATATTTTTACCTGCAGAAGATATGAAAACTTGTGGATAGAAAACATTAATGACTGCTGGCGATGCGTTATGTAGAAATCTCAAAGTTTTTTCTTCCTGAAACCTCGGCATGATGTTCAAATTATCGGGTAAGTCAAGGGTCAGCGAGCTTCGAGCCACTTTCTAGGCCTCCGAAAGGGTCGAAACGTTAGGCTGTTAATAAAATTGATCCATAAAAACCTCGTTCGGCAAAGCAGCACACGGATCAATGACTGCTTCCTAAGATGTTGAAGAATATCGTCGCTCGACACAAGTTTTTTGAAACTTAAAGGATTTCGGAATTTTCGTCTCCGAGACATTATTGCACCAGTCAGCGAGTGTGCATGTGATCTCTGCATCTCTGCATGATTGCGGCACGGTTGTCAGGGCATAAAATTGTGTAAAAACGAGCGTTTGTTGAGAAAAACCTCTTTGCTGAGGTTTCTGTCAACGGTCTATTAGCTATTAAAATTTTTCATGGCTTGTTAGTGGATTGAAGGTCATTTTCCAAGGCGTCGAAAGCAGCCTTCAATGGGAACATGTGTGGTGTGTGTTGTGTATGTACATGTGGGTGAACATGTGCGGTTATTGACTGAATTCGTCTCTATGCTGGCTGACACACCACATTTCACGCCTCGGCCTTTTCCAGTCCCATATTGATAGCTATGGGGAATCTGAATTCAGCCACTGAAGAACCTTCAATAGTGGTGATCTCCTAATTGATATCCTTATGAACTGGTTTTGACGCCACTTCATCGCTTTTGTCAATCCGATTGTTAGAAAGGGTCCTTGTTTAGTTCTTCTTCATTAGATTTTTAAGCACCGTAAATGTTGGCATTTTCACTCCTTTTTCTCTTCATCTTTTTCCCTATTATTTACTTTTTTTAAATCTTCAGAAACAGTTTGACACTCCAAAATACTCAATCAGAAAATTAGACTCTCCAGAAGTTTCAATTTTTTGGAGCACTTTGATATCTCGGTGATCAACACCTTTTTCAGGCCTGAAGCAGTGGAGTTCTGTTAAGTTATATGTATTATATATTTGTACATCAGTGATTTACGTGCCCCTGTCTCAGAAATTTTGGCCTGAACTTACCGTGCGATGCTTAGCAATTTGACAACAAGAATGAGAGGTGTTTCATGGGTTTAGGGTAGGTTACGACAAAAATTTTCGGTATAGGGTCACGTGAATTACTGATATGCAACGTCCATTATATAACTTAAAAGATTCCACTATTTAAGGTATAACTTAAAAGATTCCACTATTTAAGGTATGAAGAAGGTATTAAGCATCGAAATACAGAAAAATATTTTGAAAAGAAGCTCTTTAAAGGCACCGGAAGAAGGTAATTTTAGGCCTACGGTAGAACAGTCGTCGTTTGGACGAGTTTAAGGGGCCTCCATTGCACAAATTCGCCAGCTTGACGCCTTGGCATATTGCTAAGGGGACATGTTTTTATTATGAAGCTGTTTTTTCTTTGTATTTTTCTTTTGTTCTTTTATTCTTTCTAGACGTACTTACATGAATGCTTATGTAGTTGGGAATGGCCACTCCACTGCGGTGGGAGTTAGGTGCTACAACTAAAGTTGGCCCGCGGCCCGTGTCCTCCAGCGGACAACTCGCAAAGTCAGTTTTGTTGATGCGAATGTAATGCGAATACACACCACAGCGTTGAGCTCTTGAATCCGGATTTTTTCGCCCATCATCGCTTCTAACCTTGAGTGTTCTTTACAAAATGCTCATTTCTTTGCATCTTCCTTTTGTTTCGGACCCCTTCCGGCTCCTTCAAGCTTTTGAGAGATCCATTGTGTTTTTTGAACGAGTATTTTGAAGTCTCACACTGTTGTTGAACATTCAGATCATCAGAGGCCCAGGAGCAGCGTAATACTAAAGCACTTACATTTTATTTTTTTTTCTTACAGTACTTTGGGGCAAGTGACCTATGGCTACTCGTGCTGAACTCTCGCATATTTTGTTTCCGATCGTTATTTATCCTGAGTACGCCTAGCATACGCAATGTCAAGGAAGTCATTTTTAGGCTATCATTATTAAGTGCAATGGAAAAGGCCTTCTATTTGTTAGAGCTATGCACTAATGTTTCCTCGAAGAACGTAACGGTAGTGGTCACGCGACATGAATGAATGAATACTTCCTGGTTGGCGATTAGATTGCCCTATAGTCGACCTTAGTGGATATTGTCAGAAGCGTATTTGAATTAGAAAAATAACGGCTTAAGGTGCTACCATCACCGTCTAGGTCCTGCCCACCCACATGTCACGCCCATCGATCGATGCCATCAGAATCACTTAGGCTCCCCATATCTTTCATCTGGCTGTAGTGTCATATACAAACGTGAGAACTGGAAAATATTAAAATGTTATAAATATAGCTAAAATTTTCGAAATTTTAAAACCTTCAAAAAAATATTTTGGTCATAATTCCGTATTCGCTTCATATGGTATGCACATGGTCGTCATTTTTGTGATCGCGAAAGAAAGTATTTCTGGGATTGTTGGTTATGAACTAATGAGGATGTTTGTGCGTCAGGCATCACAACAACTAACTATCTTTTGTATTAGCGTCAGTGGGGGTTTCATTTACCCGGAAGCCTTTCAATCACTTGTACGGTTCTTGTGCAATTTTTCACAGGATAAGGATGTCCTTTTGGCATTCTGTGTCATTTTTTCGATTTAATGGCTGAAGTAAGAATTACCACTCCATAACGAGTTCTATTGAGAGCTACACATTTCCTTGTGGAATGAATAATTCACCGTAGTGGGCAATCTCACTGCTGTTAGAGTGGAATTCGGTTAAATCAATGACTGGTTTAAATCAATGACTGTTTTTTCGGTTAAAGGAATCGTACACGGAAAATGAGTTTTTGTGTTACCCATATGTTTATGTTGTATTTGCCTAATGTTGGCCTCATGCAAAATTTCACACGAAAAAAAATGTGAATCTGGCTGAGATACAGCACCACAAAGTGCGGTCCCAGTGGGCGGGGCCTCCGTGTAAAAGCCTCGTCCCGTCTTCTGCCGCCGTTGGGAACGGAGAGTAGGAATGTTTACGTAACCTTCTGTTCCTACAATGCGTCTCCGACCACGGCGGACGTGGTAGGAGGCTTTTACACGGAGGCCCCGCCCACTGGGACCGCACTTTGTGGTGCTGTATCTCAACCAGATTCACATTTTTTCGCGTGAAATTTTGCATGAGGCCAACATTAGGCAAATATTAGGTTGATTCATAATAAATCAGACAAATTGACCAATTTTAATCATTGTCGTACAACTTTTTTACGACAACAGGGATTCACTTGAAATATACTCCATCTTTATCGATGACCTTCTGCCACGGTATAGGCAGATCATGGATGCCCTTGCTCCAGAAGGCCGGAAGCTGGAGCTCGAAGAAGTTGCCGAGTGCCGCCTTGACCTCGTCGCGAGTTTTGAAGTCTTGGCCGTCCAGGTGGCGTTGGCTGTGGGAGAAAAGGTGGAAATCTGAAGGGGCCAGGTCTGGGGAGTACGGTGGGTATAGAAGTATGGTCCAACTGTACGACAGCAGCTCGGCCTTGGTCGATCTTGCGAAGTGCGGTCTGTGGAAGTAGACACGTTGTCGTGCTGGAAGTAGACATGTGACCGCCGCCGTAGCGAACTTTGGACATTGGCCTTCAATTCTCGTAATTGACGAACGTAGACGTCGGCGGATACTGTGGTACCTTCATCGAGCGCTCCCAGTACTCTACGCCGTGTACGCTCCACCAACCGCGGTTTTCGTCTTCGATGGAATAGTCGCCTGACGCAAACTTCGAATGCTACAACTACAGTGTACTTCTGCCGGGGGCATGCTCCTTGTGAACTTCTACCAGACGTCTGCCGATATCCGCGGGTTCCTGGCCAGATAGCGATATAAATAGTATGACGTTGCGGATGTGGTCTCTGGACTGCTTGAAATCGTGCGGCATTGTGGCGGAATGAATTTACTTTGGAGTGATTATTTTGCGGTACTTTGAAGAGCTTTTCATACTCATTCCAACGGTACCTCGCGCGTCCATTTTCGTTAATTCGTTACTGAGTTATGATCTCTAGAAATCATCACTACCATTTGTCCGATTTATTATGAATCAACCTAATACAACATAAATACATGGGTATCACAAAAACTCCTTTCCCGTGGACGATTCCTTTAAGTGAAAAATCAGTCATTGATTTAAATGGATTTTCTCTGATTGGCGTTGTAGTTTCTTGTCTGCATTTCTTGCCGAATGCGCGCTGTTGCAGTGACAGGATGCATGAACAGTGCTACGTGGTAGCCACTCCGCAGTCGCCTACCTGGTTCCTCTGTTGAGCTTATTAGGAACAGTGTGTTACCGTGCACCGGAAATTTTCCAATTTTGGGAATAGCCACTTTAATGAAAGTGATGGGGGTAATGTGGGTAACTGGAACTCCCAAACTGGGTCACGCAAGTGAAAGTTAGGGGTCTAAAATGACTATATGTGGCGAATTTTTTGATGAGAAAGAGTGCCTCCCGGCTTTATAAGAGCCGTATTCTTCAACTGTTACCACTTGTTTTATGCCAGCCCGCCCTTTTTTTCATGGCGAATCGCCCCTTTTGAGAATGAACGGAAGGAAGAGGGCCTTATTTTATGGGTTTTTGACTTCGCATATCTCTTCACTTCCGTACTAGTAAGCACCTCGACCTTCATATTTAATGATTCTTCCATGTTTAGCCCAAATTACCCCCATCACAGCCTTTACCTTCGTCATCATTGCATGACCACTACTTTGCTTTGCGTAAAAGGTTTGCATTGCTTCTGTTCTCACCGCTGCAATTTTTGCAAATTTTTTGTTGGAAATCAAAATTTTTATTAATCATTCAACTGGTATGAGCATCTTTCATTTTTCCTATTACTGAAAGACAGCGTCCTCCCAATGGTGATCTCTGATAAAGTTGACAAACCGTATCCTCTCGATTATAAGGCAGTGCACGGCTTGAGGTCACGGTAACTATTGTTAGACATTAACTTGAATTGAATAAAGAAATAATAAATCTGAAAATTTATAAGTGGGAAGCATATATAAACCAATGCAATAATATGTAACTCGTTATACTACATTTTCTTGTTAGCACAACCGAGCAACGCTGTTTCGCTGGACGGGAATCGATTATCCTAACAAGGGCAGGACGATCAACTAGACTGATCAATTCGATCTGTGATTAATGTGGCTGATCGTGTGCCTCCGTGTCAGTGGATCTTGGTCGATTTGTCGCTTGACATTCTTCATAAGCAGCAGGATCCGTGCTTATGTCACTTTACAAACCACGCCCACATAAGGGCCACGCCTCCCAGTTGTGCCAACGAGAAAATGTAGTATGAGGAGTTGTTATTGCGGTGGTACATAAATTTTTCTCCACTTATAACATTTTTTGAATTTATTATTCCTTGATTCAATACCAATTAGTGTCCAGCGAAACGATCACCATCATTGAAGCTTAACGAGTCTCCTACATTCATCCGGACCCACTCTCGAAATTCTCAAAAAGCAAGTTTTTGGAAAATTTAAAAAAAATCTCATAATGGATACAGGATTTATGCACCCAAGTAACATTTTCAAGATAAACTGAATTGAAATGTAGGGAATATGGATCAGATGTTGAATGCATTTCTCTATTCATTATGCGTAAGTCCAAAAATAAGTTCTGAGAAGCGGTGGGGTGGGAGTTACTGTTGAATCGCTGTTGGCGTGGAAACGACTTTATTTTCATCACATCGAAGGTTCGCCGTTTTTTCTCAGCGGCATGTCACACTTACCACCTCCATTTTTGGATTATTTGCTGCTGTGTGTAATTCAAGATATGTCGGTAATTAACACTTCTTCTATAGACTTTGAACATGGCTTCGTGATCTCCGATTAAACGAAGCAAAATTACTTCAAATGGTAAGAGACTGAAGAGAAAAGGGCGAGAATTCCCTCACGTAGTTTCATTTGATTGTCATTGTCTTGAATGGTGTTTCCTTTTTTGGCATTGCAATTTGTTTGCGTATCTTCTTATTCACCCTTGGTAACCACCCTAAGTGCATAGTGAGGGCCTTAAGATGAAAAAGCGTGACAAGATTATTAATTGAACTGGAGCATTTCGCAAAAATAAAGTGTAGAATGAAGCTAAATGGAGAAAATTTCGGGCTGGACTGACAAGGGAAGGACCCGAGGTCGAAGGGTCCTATATGTCGGACTATATGTATCCCATTCGGAATGGGATACATATAGTCCGACGTATTTTCGGACATTGACCTCGAACCTGTATTCCAAATTTGCAGAACGATTCTCTGAGCGGAGTTATGGAGGTCTTTTTTTTGAAAATTCAATACTATTATATGGTAGATTTGGAAGCCCATAGCACTCGAGCCACACGTTCCCGCGCAAAACCAAAACAACTTTCGTGTTCAGGGGACCAAACTTTCCCATGGGACATGGTTTCAGCAGTTCGAAAATTTGACCAAATTTCAGAAAAATTCTTGGCGTACCGAGAATTTGACCAAATTTCGAAAAAATTCTTCGCCGACTCAATAGGCCTCGAATTGGCTAAAAACATGTCTCATTGATCCCCTAAACTCTCTTTGATCCGCTAAACAGGAAAATCGCACTGGTCTTGCGAGGGAACGTCTGACTCGCGTGCTACGGGCTTCCAAAGTGCCGTAATAATTGTATTGTTTTTTTCGAAAAAACCTCCATAACCCTGCTCAGAGAATTGCTCTGCCAATTTGGAATGTAGGTTCGGGATCAGCGTCCGAAAATACGTCGCGTCATATGTATCCCATTCCGAATGGCCGCTTCGACCTCGGGTCCTTCCCTTGTGAGATTATGAAGTTCGCAATGGTGATAGAAAGGTTGATAGGGGTCCAAGCAGAGATATGTGGCATTATCGCGACACAAGAAGCCCTAGAAACAGCGTTTTTAGCTTTCAGTAGTGACACGGACATCAGCGCTACAATTCCGCCTCCGCGTCTTGACTCCACCTCCAAATGGACGTTTTGGGATGCTGCATATCACTCTCACGTATTAAACTCCTAGAACTTATTTCTACGACGGCATAGGTCAAGTCAAATCTTTTCCGACTTTTCTTGGATTGTTTTCATTTCGGAAGATGAAGATGAGAACTGGGAACCTGGAAATTCTGTGGAACATAAGAATCGGGGTTTCTTCCCTTATAAGGTGTGGCCGCTTGAGAAACAGTACGAAACTGATGTGCTCAAGTCTTTGCACGGTTGTACTGGTTAATTCAAGTTTTTCCGTGTTGTTTCGAATCAAAAACGGCATAAATCAAGGAAGCTATGGGCTACGGATCATGGGGTTATTTCGGTTGATCTCAATAGAATGACTCGAAATTCTGGGAATATGACGTCATCGGCGTCACCCGTGCGCCATTATTGGCCGTGGAGTGATAAGATAAGGTGGGCTTTGAGTGTTCAGTTCACGTAATTCGTACATTTCATATTTTCATTGATATTTTTCATTGTCTTCTTTCATTTTTTGTGATCTCAATCATGGCTTTCGCTAAGTTGCAGTTGTAGGCCACTGGTCTTTAACATTGTTATTATTGCGACTGTTGTTTGTTTATTTGTTCTGTTTATTTGTCTTTGTTTTTTGTTTATGGTATTACCGTAATAACGGAGAAGCATCCTATAAAAAGTTGCATATCTAAGCATCTTGGAGGGATTTTTGAGCCGTCATTTGCACACTCAGGCGTATATTTTTGCCCTAAACCTTATTGGAGGGAGGTCCATTTCGGAGCGCTTGATAGGGCGTGGCTGAGTGGTTGGTAGAGTGAGAGTGTGTGGCGAATGTGAGAAAGTGTGACGGGGTGAGAGAGTCTGATATACTCTCACCCAAACCGGTAGGGCACGCCCAATCAAGCACTCCGAAATGGACTGTAGGTAAACTAGTGTCTATATTAGTTATTTAATTAGTTTGTGCCTTTCGAAGTTGTTTGGTGGAACATAATTGAAATAGCCTAACGTTTCGACTGAATCGTCGTCTTCGGATAAATGATAAGAGGGTGCTATCAAAATGAGGGGTAGGGGAGCGCGGTGTCCATACTACCATGCCCCCTCCCCTCATTCTGATAGCACCTCCTTATTGTTTATTTGATGGTTTCTGCCACAGAAAGAATCCTGTGGTGTTTTCTGATGTTCTTGTGGAAGCTGAAAAGAATTGGTGCATTGAAGTACAGTCAAAACGACGATTCCTACTCGGTCTCGTTTGCAAGCGAAAAAGTAGTGCATCTGCAAATGGCTGCAATTGCAATGCAGCATGCCCTTCAGTAATGCAGTTGTTTCGCATTGCACTAAGGACAAACATGAAAAAGATATTCAGTGGCTAGTCCGTTGTTGCACTAAGGCTGCGTTCATTGCCAACTGAATGGGATTTTCGGCGAATCAGCACATCGGATTATCCGCCATTTGGGATTTTTAGCGATGCCACACGTACCACCATGCCAGTGTACACATATGCATTATAGGAAATGTCCAAAATCGCGAGCACGCGGATGCTCTCATTTCCTCGATCGATACGTATCTTTTCTTTACGCTTAAACCTCCAAAATCCCATTCAGTTGTGTATGGAATGCAGCCTAATGTATTATATTATGGTTATTGACCGCGGGCCAAAAATAAGCAGTTCCAGAAAGTTAATAGCTTATATTATCTGAATTACTTAAAACAACTATCGAAGTATAGTTCGTAATGTTGCAGAGAGTCTCCTGAAGACAAGAAATTTCTACAGCAACCGAAAAGCGATGTAAAATAGTGCATCTAGTGTATCATATTTTAACCTTAGATCAATCAGGGTTAAGCGTTGGTGGAGAAATGCTCAAATGTGTAGTATTTAGGTCGTAAGGGAAGAGGGGGTCTTATTTGGTGAGCACCGATAAGTCCTATACGACTTTACAATCTCTGCGCTGGGAGCAACCAACTTGGGTGTGTATCGCTAGAACAAGATTCGCAGCGCGGCGTACTGCGTGGGGCGCGTTGCGTGTCGGGCAATAGCGCCGTATACAGTTGGGTTCTGGAGCGATTATCGTTATTTAATATTTGACCCACGGTGGTAGCATTAGCACCTAATTGCACATAGTGTCCTTAACTTCTAATTTCTGTACTGACAATACATACCAGTCAACTTCATCGATGCATTCTAATAACTCTACACTCAGTCAGAAACTCCTCCTCGTATTTGAATGTTTCACGAACATTTTTTTCATATTTCATCTCTTATTCGTTTTGCAGATTGCAGATGACGATAGCGGACGACATTCTTCCGTATCTGTCGTTGTCAGCAATATGTACGACAATCGGTCTGTTTCTGTGCGGAATTCAGATCTGTTTACGGATCCGCGAGCGCGGTACTACTGATGGCACCGGATCAGCACCGTTTCTTATCGCATTCATCTCATGTGCTTTCTGGTTACAATATGGTGTCTTAAAACAAGACAAAGTAGTGATATTCGTCAATATTGTTGGATTTCTGCTACAAGGATCCTATCTGATGTATTACTTCTCAATGACGAGGAATACGGTACGATTTATACCTTGTATAATATTTACTTTGTTTATACCACGTTTACAAGCATGAAAACAGTGACCAATACGGCCATCCCCGTTGCATGGGGCAAAACTATTCGAGCATGATTCCGTATGGAACTAGACTACATGGCGCATTCCAGTAATGAATTGATTAACATCGAGAGAAGTTACACTTCTTAAATGGTAATCTACGGTAGTTCAGGGAAGTGCTATTTCTGCCCGTATTACTGTTCTTTGTTTACTGCGCTGTTTGTCACATTTCTTTCTATAGTGGGCCAAGTTTCATCGAGTTATTTGACATGGCTTTCACATCATACCAAAGACTTTCGTCTTCAAGTTTTCCACACCAGTGCATTTTCCGTTATTATGCAGCCAGTTTATCGTATTAGCTACCTTTTAATACTTACAAACATAACTATCAAGCCGATTGAGCTTTGATTAGTAAGTCATAGTATCGGCTAAATGCACAACTCAAATCCATATCTCTTCGTTTTTGCATGGACGAATAATGCGTGACGGGTTCCGATCTTTAAAGACAGGGTAAGGTATAATCATGGTGGATTGTTGAATAATTTTGGAATATGAATTCGAGGTCCATAGTAGTGCAACAACAGAGAAAGAACGGGATAAAACGGTCAAAAACCCGAGAAACAGGAACCCGAAAACCCTCCTTTTGTGGGTTTCGCCACAGATCTTCTCTACTGAACTCGAAAATTCGTTTGAAAAATTCCAGTCTCTTCCCATCTCGCATTTTGTTCTCGCTTCTAGCGGTGCTTGTAATCTACCCGTATTCCACTAGTCAAAGTGAACATTTTTTATGTGATATTCGACGGTTCCTTGTTTTTTGAAGCTTCAATTTCCAATCAGTTGAAAGTTAAAAAGCTGTTGGAGTCTCAAAAAGCTCTGTAGGAATGTTCAGCGGCGAGTTTTCCGATAATTGTGGATGATGGAGTGGTGTAGCGCAGAGGCACCAACTTTTTCCTGGTAGTCGGCCAATTTCTTGAGACGATTTTTGCTACGTAAAGTGCTTCAAGAGTGCAACAATTTTAAAACATGTCGTTTGATCGTTCAAAAACGTGCCAAAGGCCACTTTGGATGGTTCGTGATCGTAATATAAGCAAAGTACATATCGTTCTCTCACCAATCAGAATGGCGCACACACTTCCTCATGGCTATTACATGCCATCTTTTGCGTTAGGGTAAATTGAGACGCACAAAAAGGATTTCACCGCGTTTTTATCTTAGGGATTGGAATGACGTAGTGACAAGAGTTCTCGCTAGCATAGTCCAGGGATCAAATCCTAGACCGTCGGACTCAGCGACCGCTCGGGCAGACTACGCCTTCTAATCCTGTGACGCAAATTAATTGATACGGCACCTTCTACTTGTTTGATGTGGGAAATGAAACACTATTTGTATATCGACATATCACTACGATTCTGAATGAAATTGAAATACGTGGCGCATCTCTGGGAGATCGATCCCGCTTTGCTCATTATTTTTCACTGTTATCTTGTAATCGTTACGGGGTAGAGGTGACTACGGTTGCTGAAAATAACTCTCAGGCGATCTAGGTCTTTCATCCTCACGCACCGTTTGAATGAAGCCAAGCTTGTACGCAAATAAAAACAAGGAAGGAGGCGTCAGATGGTTCCTTGTCGTAGACAAGAAAGACCTTATTTACTTCGATCGTGAACAGGAATACATGCTGCGCTCCGTGAGAATTGGCCAATGCGCCCTCCTAGAAACAGTAGAATTAAGTGGTAAAGTGAGTGCAGTACAATTGATGGTATGCCCTTTGCGCAAGTTCTCATTTGTCATGTGATCGGTGATTCCTTGTCTGTTTGACAAGGCGTTGGGCGTAGTGACAGATGTCAAGGCCGACACAACAAAGTCCATAGGTCACACACAGAATTGGCTTTCAGCCACAAGTGCTTTGGGAATGTTTGTACAACTGCTATACGGTGCCTGACACTTGGTTACGTAACATTTTGACGGCTCATGCAGAAAGGTTCAATAGAGGCAAACTTATGCGGGTGTAAACATCGATAGAACGTCTAACGTCTAAGGAACACGGGAACGGACAAGTTTTGCGACATGAGGCATGCGCGGTTGCATAGCGGGTGGTAGGATCATATATAGCCCAGCAAATGCAACCCAATAAAGTTACGTTGCGACTTTTCTAACAGTCCTTACTACAATGATTAGATGATTAGATTACTACAGCAGTGACACATTGGAATTTCAGCGAGCAAAATAATCGTAATCTTGCAACATTGGTGCACTTGCACATAGCACACTTAACCTCACGCCAGCCATTAAAATTTCCGTGCGAAAGCGCTCGTTGCTCATGATGTAGCGTTGTGTTGAGAAGATGGCGTGTTAAAGTTCTGCTGTGCGCAAGAAGGCTATTCACATTGAAGACTAATAATTTAAAAAGAAAGGTTCAGAAAAAAGGGGAGTAGCGAATTGCGCGTGTAGAGACATTTTTGTGAGATAGAGCGTAAAGGCTCTTATTTCGTGGCGTCCACAAGCCGTACAATGGCCCGAATACAAATGCAGATGCTGTCTTCTGATGGGTGTCGAATGCATGGCGCTTGAGTAGAGTAGGCTAGTAAATTAATGTAAATCAGTCTTTTCATTTGCAGTATAGGCTTCAGTTCGAGCAAAGACCAAATCAATGCAAAGCCATCATCTCAAAGGGGCCACGGAACTCCTTTTGAAAAATCCCTTCTTGGGGTCTTTATTGTGATCCCCACAGCAGTGCCTCGCATGCGCTGGCGAGACTGGGGCAAGTCGGCGGCTGACTAACTCGACCCCTTGACGTCTGCATCTCAAAATTGCCTTTAGCGGAGTCTTAGTACTCCTCTGATATCAAAATGGAACTTCACCATGAAAAGTTGTTCAGAGATTTAACGCTTTCGAACAGCGAACTTCAGTTTTTTTTTGAATTTTTATGACCAAGTGAAAACCACTCACCATCCATGCCGAAGATTTGAAAATGTGGCTGGGAAAGATTTGAAAAATTCGCATAGAAGTGCGAATCATAAATGTTGATTAATCATTCTCTGGGATGCGCCACGCATTCTGCTCTCACTCAGAATCGTAGCGATTTGGCCTATGCAATGTCTGCGCGACCTGTCATTGTACGGGTCAGTGTTTTTGCTTTCACGCACGAGTATGGTTCCGTTTACCGATCCCGGAGGGAAGAAAGGATTGGTTCGTGGAGATTCTGATCCCCAAACATGTGAATGGGAGCGGCGCCGTTTTTAATTATACCCCCTTGGCAGTTTTCATAATGTGGTCAACATACATTTACATTATGATATTTACGAGTTAAAAACCGAAACTGAATGGTGCAATATCCTCAGCACGCCACATTACCGAATTACTCAGCGAGTTTGCATTTGTTCACAGTCTCTCTGTGCCAGAATGGTGCGCAGCGAATACTTTCCACTTCCGGATCGTATAGTCTGACCGTTGAAAGTAAACACATGGATTAGGAAATGAAAAGTGAGTCTCCATTGTTTGATGTTACGCAATCCAGTCGCGAGGATGCTGTTCCACACACAAAATCTTTCCAAGTGCTTGCGAGCGAAATTTCTCGAGCGGTAACTTCTTTTTGAGCTTTCTACTCGAAAGGCTCTCCATTGTAATAGTTCCGTATTGTTGCTTCGGTCACGGCTGGTACACGATTAGTCACGAGTACTACCAGGCAGGAGTGCTAGGGGTGTGTGTCATTAGAACAGAATATTCGTGTCGTTGCGTGCGAGATAGGGCCACCGTATAAAGTTGAGTACTGATTGAATTTCATTCCCTATTATTTATTTTAAACAGAAGACGCGTTCGTTCTGGAACAAAACGGAATGCGGCGGTTGTAGCTCGCACGCAACGCGTCGCATGCCGCGACGCTGATTTTCTGTCCGATGACACATGTTCGAGGGTCATGAGCCCACAATGGTGCGCAAAGCTGTGATTCTATTCTGCTTTCATGGCAACCACATCACGCACCTGATGAACTTAATGCGTGCTTCTGCGAACGAAAGGCACCTTTGAGCCTTCCGGTGGAACTTCTACGCCGTAATGTGTCATCGGCCTCCATTCCGTAGACTGCTGTAGGAAGGGTCTCCTAGCAGCCATCGGTGACCAACCACATAACGTTAGTCCGCGATATACAGAGAATCAAATCCGTGTGTGACTTACTTTCGCAGAAAATTCGTGTCTTTGCGGGGGCCCAACACACCTTCGCTCTAATTTGGATAGATGCTCGGCATCTCATGTGGGGTAACTATTCTAGCATAAGTAAAAAGGCTAGACTCCTGGGGGGCTCAATCAAGGCTTTTGCCCGGTATATGCCATCGAACTGATTCACGGTCCTGATCCACCTTCTCCTGATATTTGAGGTTTGTGACAGGACACTCGAATAAGGTCATCACGGTCGACATGTGTCTGGCTGGTGACACTGTGAATTGGCCGTTTGCCAGCGGCTGCCGCCTCTTCGCTTGACCTGAACCAATTTAAGTCTCCTGCTGCATGCTTTGAGAATGGGACACTTGATGGTGGATCACTGAAGGAAGAGAAAAACCAAGTATTAAAAGTTACTATGAAAATAAAAGATGCTATACACGTAATTGGTTCTTCTTTAGACAAGAGAATCTCAAGTTTTCCTTGTACCATCTCTCTCAAAGGATCAATCGCTCATGATCATTCCGTACATTTCTGATGGCATTTGATAGCTGACTTTCTTTAGCACAACTATCACCATTGAGATCTGTGTCGCGTAAGACCTAGCAGTTCCAATGACCGCACGCATCACTGGCCAACAATTACACAGTAGGTACATCGGTTCTTCTAAATAGAAGATCGACTACATTCTTCAATGTGATCAAAACCTTCCATTTTGCTGTGTTCTAGCACGTTCTTTGGGCAGTTCTGATAACAATCGCTGCGCCGCAGCTGAACGGATGTTCATTTGTGCGGAGTTTTTTTGCACAGTGTGCGCGAGACGTACAAACGTTCAATCGCGTTACAAAAGCGTAGAGAGAAGGCGATTGACCTCTTGGTGGGTGCTAGGCTGCACGACCGGCACCAATTCGACGTGCCAAAGTGCACACGCGTTACTTGGCCTCGATCGTCACTGTCGCGCAAAGCCTTGAGATGAATCAGACTGAAACCGGAGTTCGGCACTCGAATTCCCAGCGGTTACTCGCCGGAAAGAAGAAGAGGGAGATGCTTCGCAGGGATTCGAAGAGCAGGGCATTCCCAGGTGTCGAGAAAAGCCGCTCCAAGGGGGACAAAATACAATCCCTCCCCCTTCTTGACCTCTACAAGGCCAGTAACTTTGCGGGATTATATAGTTGCAATGTGTTTTTACCTAAAGCAAAATGATATTTATTCCACATTTGCTCACACGGATTCGCCGTGAAATACCATTTGTTTCCCATATGCTTATTGAGAAGTTAGATTTTGGTGCCTATCGCTGAACTCTACAGGTACGACCCCCCCCCCCTCCGCCATCTTATTCAGTCAAATACGATTCGACTTCCGCTGCACCCTGTCGTAAAAGAAGGAGAAGATGCTTTGAAAGGGATGAACTAGTTAGAGTTGATCAGTCTGCTCTGGAATGCGCCACGCCTCTCAATGCTCCTTAGAAATGTTTGTTCGAATCGCTTGAATGCGTTTTTTGACTTTTGCAAATGCTCAGCAATACCAGTCGATTTTATTTTTCTCAAAAAAAAAAATCGAAGCACCCATGTGAAGCACAGCTTTGTAGACATCGGATTTGTTCTAAAGAATCGTTATGGGATTGTGCTAACCTTTGCACGACATCAGCTCAGCAATAGGTTGTAATGAGGTTCCAGTGTAAATAATAAGCCAACTATTACACGACCTTTCATACCTCTTCGGAAATCTGATTTTCGTTCTCGATTTGGGATCATAGGTGAACGATTTAGTTTATTCTTTTTTCGGAATTACAATATGAATTCTGATTGGATTTCTATTTCCCTTTAACTTGTGTGCGCCACTAATGAGCTGAGGAACGAAGGCAGTGGGCATTGCAGATTGGTCGACCGTTAGAAATGGAGGGAAAGGTATCAAAAAGTGCAGCGGTGAAGAAAAACGAAATGAAATCGCAAAAACCATGAAGAAGGAGCTCATAGCCCCCTCGCTCGGCTTAACAGCAATCGTCACAGCGTGCCGCTGTATCGATCGGAAAATTATGAATATGTGGTGTGTGGCGGTCATGCGTGGCGCTGTGCGTGCCCGGTTACGCGCTCGTTTGTGGGAGGAGCTATCCTACAGGCTGTGTCCTAATGAGGAACGTACAGCGAATCTGACTTCATTTCACAATTAACATATTCCGCCCTTCTAAACAACAAAATTATCGCTCCTACTGTCACCAAGCGCATATTACGCAGCATTGTTATTTCAAATAGAAACCAGGTAAATAACAGATTGTTCAGGTGGATAGAAATATCAATTTACAAGTGAAAGGCTTCAGCTTGAGCATTTTTCAGATTGTATTTCCCACAATTTATATTTTAGCGGTTGCTGAGAAAAGTGATCGGCGCTGAATGTATTGCTATTGGTTTAATGCTGTATGCGGTGAACTATGCTGGATTTGAAGACAATGGACGAGAAACGCTGGGCGTGATTTGCGTCGTTCTCAATATTGCCAGCATTGGAGCACCATTATTTCAAATCGGCGAGGTATTTTTTTTTTTTTGAAAAAATTATTTGGGTGGTGACAAATCATTGACGTCATTATAATCCAATGAATGAATGTGAAATAATGACTCACTCGTTTGGCCACCGGACACAAAGGCCAGTTCGATACAGTACTTCGCATAGATTGAAACAGCTGCCACTTTACCTGGTTGGGTGACGGAGAGTTAATTTTGAAGAGCAAAACACGCAAACTTTTTCTTCTGAATTTTTTCGAAGGTTTTATTCGTGGTACATTTGTGTTGACATAATGAGATTGTTACATGCTATCGCATAAAATCGCAAAAACACTCGTCGTTCACCACCCATTTTTGGGATGCGCCATGCACCCTACTTCCGTGGATCATAGTGGCTATCGACGCGATTTAACCCAATATGACTTTCTGAGGCCAGCATGCGTTCATGTCGGTGTTTTCATCATTCCAGACAAGTATGGTGCCAATTCACGGACCCCAGAGGTCTGGGATCAAATACAGCCCTTGATCAGTATTCATCACCAGACCATGCTAGCAAGAGCGACACCAATCGTCACCACCCACGGTCTGGCATGCCATTAGACTGTGATTAAATACCCAAACTGAAGCTGCGAGAATTATTGAGTTTTTCTTTGTCACGTGTAAACCTTGGTTGGAATTGACATGACGGGTGTATGTATATCGTTAAATGAAATTTCCGCTTTATTGCGTGGCATTCGCGGCGCTATCAGCGGAAGTTGGCGTAGCTGGTTCTAAAGGGCTCCCCCCCCCCCCCACAGGTTGAGCCCATTCCACTCTGGGCACAATGTATTGGTACTGTGGGAGCCTTTCAAAGAAATAGTACTCGAACACCGACAGAGTAGAATATGGTGCTATCGCAATGATGGGGGGGGGACATCCTATGAGAAGTCACACTCCTAAGTATCTCTGAGGAACCATTGCGCACTCAAGCCTTTTGTGCCCAAGCCTCAGTAGCGGAAGGAATGGGCTCTCTCTCCTGCGTGGGGCTGCGCGAAATTTTGACCTAACGATATACACCCGGTAGGACTAGTCAGTATCATCACTCCATCATGGAGCAAGTGTGTCCTCAACTTGATCGTCGAAATATCACCCGCACCTTCCTTCACAAGCCGCTGCAATAACTTTTGCCCTTACGAGTTGGCTATCCCGCAGAGTTAAAGCAAAGGGAGGTCATTGGGTTTTGTTTTGCCCGCATAACATGGATGCGTGGGACTCCCCCAGGCTAGTAATGTTCATGAGTGGGTAATACTGTGAGAACGCTTTCAAATAGATAGGTTACTGAGCTCTTGCCTACAGATGTTTATCCAACATTATTTGCGCGGCGTCATAGGTATTTGTGGCCGATCGCTATAATACAGGATGGTTCTCATGTGGCTTGTTCAATCAGCAGCTGGTTACATTGGGGTGTCTGTGAGACAGTAGGTACTCAGTCAAAATAACCTCTGCGTAACACGTCATTATTACTATTTCCGGAACTATTTACCCAAAGCAACCCCACCACAATGATCCTCGATGGGATGAAAGAGGTGGTTTTTGGGGAACATTCCTATTTGGCTAGAAACTCATGATCAGAGGTAGTCCGACCCCTAGAACATTCACTTAGCGCAAAACCGCTTACCGCCCCAACCGCAGGCGCCGGCTCTGAATAGAATTAATCTTCACATTGCTGAGTCGCGAGCTCCAGACGGTACTGCGCCAAGTAAGTGTCAGTTCTTGTTTTACGGTCGAACTATTCTCGGATACAAGTTTTAGCCAAATCGGAATGTTCACTAAAAATCACTCCTTTTACCCCACTAAGTCTCGAGGAAGTGGGGTTGCTTTGGGTAAATAGTGCCCTATTTTCCATGGTTGCAGGAATTATGAAACGGAGAGGAGCAGGGTGTTCCACAATGGATGCATCGGCTTTGGGCCAGCTGAACTTGTCTCGTTTTTTGACAGTCGCTGTGAAACCAAGTACTAGTTACCTATGAGCGTGCAAAGATACCAAGAAGAATATTTTGATCGATGGGTCTAAGTGAAAATAGAAGTGTTTGGTAGTGCGATAGTGTAGAGAAATAAGGAATGAAATAACCCGAAACTGTGAAGATGGATTTCCTATTCTTCCCACTGACTTCCATAGCGGAGATGTCTGAAGGCGCCCCTCAAGGCAGACGTATCTGTCGAACCGCATGTGTCTGTGACGTGTGGCGTCTATACGCAGCATGTAACGCGCTCATTTGCGGATGGAGCTGGAAGAGCGAAGATCCGCAAGGTCTGTGGGACTGGAGGGCTCGACTAGAATTAGAGAACCTGCTCCAGTGCGATTTACACCTCGTCACACCTATTTCGTAATAAAAACATTTCCCTTTTAAAACTCGAACAACTCACTATGGCGCTTTTTGAAGTGGTGTTCATGGTGGTCGTGTACGAGGGAAAGGGAAGGATCAGTAAAGGAGGATGATGAGCAACTTTCTGTAAACTCAGTAGCACTATGGGGGCTCTGCAAGTCGCGCGATAGACTTGGTCAGCTCGACTTTGTGTGTTATAAGTTTACTACATTATCTCTCCTCGATATACCGCTGTTTTTTACACGGGCGCATACTCGGTACCACAAAGCTATGGTGAACCGACCAGTGAGTTACCTCCTTTTCATAAATTTATCGATATTAGTGGCTGTCTTGGCCTACACACTCCTATCAGCGGCGAATTTTTTTCGTTTTTTTTGATTTTTTTTTCTCAAAATAATAAGTCGGGTGAGTACAGTGACGAGTGGCTCCGCTCACACTCGCCATGTGCTCGGATCGGACCCCGAATGAACGCCCGTCCCGCCCAACCATGCTTTTCATGCCTTGGTGTTCGGTGCATTGTCACCAATCCGGAAGGTTACAGCTGCGTTCATACTCAGCGAAGGCAGGGCGTTGCGGCGTTCACAGGCAGCGAAGCAGAGTGGCACGAGAGAGGTGCAGAGACGACGCAGGCCGCGAGGCAGGGTGGCATAGGCAGAGACGCAGAAACACGCAGCAGCCACGCCCGGCCCCCGGCACCACAGATATGAACGCGGGTCAAAAGCACTGACATGTACAACGGCTGGCCTACGTGAATCATGCTATAGAGCTATAAAGCGAACTGCATTCAAAAGTGTGTCGACATTTTAGAAGGATTTGTTCGTTGTCGAATGTTTCTTCCTTATCGTTTATTTCAAAGTATTGAAATTTGTTAAGGTCATTCGAACGAAAAACTCTGAGTCATTACCACTTCCGTTGTGTTTGGCATGTTTCGCCGTCAGCCTGCAATGGTTGTTGTATGGAATACTTGTGAACGACTATGTTATACAGGTACGTTTTTCATATGTGTGATAGAGCGGTAGCAAAACTCATATGTCACAACATCAACACCATACGTCACAGGACGTATAAATAAATATGTACATAAATAAATAAACAAATGAATAAATAATTAAATGTTTTCTTCATAGCTATCAATACTTGAAGGCACACCTCGCGAAAATTGAGAGCTATCGCGCGTGTTACAGGATGTAGAGGCTCTGATTCATCCACTAGTGAAGAAAAATGAATCGAAACCCCCCAAAACCACCAAAAATAAAGCATCCTGCCCTCATTCCTCGAAGAGCTTTTTTTCGATGATATCGTGCAAAATGCTGCCATATCACCTCTTCTCCCCTGTTGATGCTACCTTCGTTATCGATATCGCTGTCTTATCTTGTCTTATCGCGAGTTCCCCTCTCATCTATGCCGGCTGTGATTCGGCTCGGTGGGCTCAACTCGGCGCAGGTCGACCAGGCCGTACGCGGCGGGGATGGGTAAGCCGTGGCGCCGTGAAAAGGGCGCAATCTTCACAACTATCCAAGGGTCTCCTGCCTTGAGAAGGTAAGGACCATTTGATTATTGCGTGGTGTGCCTTTAAACTGCTGGATATTACCTGAGTTGAGAGCTGTCAGCGGCTAGAGCGTTGTTCAAACCTTCGCACCCAACGTTAATTTGCTTCCCACCCTGCGTCTGTGACCACCTGCATGTCGCCTCTTTGCTCCCAGCTCTCTTGCGTCCAAACCCCGTCGTCCGCCACTTTGGGAAGCTCTATTTCAACTGGATTCTGTCTATGCGCGTGGAACCTTACATGCGGCCCTTAGTAACTTCAAATACTCCCACATAAATATGTGGGTGGACTCAAATTTCCGTGGACTGCGTGGATTTATACAATATAGCCACCGGTTAAAGCCCGTTGCGTTCTGCGTGTGGGTGGAGTGACAACGAACGTTGCGCGATCCTCATTGACGGGCTCCTTTCTGCCGGTTGCTCCTCATTATTGCCCTTCCAGCGTTGGCTCTGACTGCCGATTCTCTTCGTGCACGCATTGAGATGCAACTTTCCCGTGACTACATCAGAAACCTCGCTTACGTTTATACTGAAAACAGCGACACTAACTAGGGAAGGGTTTCAACTTCCCATGGAACTTCGAAATGAGACCCGGGGGGATCGATAGAGCTTCGAACGCTGATTATAACTGTAAAAATCGAAATTGCCAAATGGCATTTTGAAGCGAGTTACGAGGAGTCAAAGTTCGCCTGTGACACCTCATTGGTGAGGCACTTTGCCATCAGCACGGCCGTTCCTAAGCCAGCATCGACCACCGTGACTTAGTGGTAGTGTCTAACTCAATCCTGCAGGTCTGGAAAACTAACAGTAAGCCACGGTGGTCGATGCTGGCTTAGGAACGGCCGAGCTGATGGCAAAATGCCTCGCCAATGAGGTGTCACAGGCGAACTTTGACCCCTCGTAACTCGCTTCAAAACGCCATTTGGCAATTTTGGTTTTCAAACTTATAATCAGCGTTCAAAGCTCTATCGATCCCCTCCGGGTCTCATTTCAAAGTTCCATGGGAAGTTGAAACCCTTCCCTAGTAAGATGATGAAAGGATGGAGCACGGATATGTCTTCCTATGAGTGTAGATGGATTCTCCTTTTTAGTCCAACGCAATGTTTCAGGTGCCGAATTACATAGCAACATTACTATCGATAGTACAGCTCTCATTATTTGTTATCTATCCACGACGACCAACATTTGTCGAAATGGAGGAGCCACTTTATTCTGTAAATAGGCACCATGACATGTAAATAAAAGATGAATATCAGTCTTCACCGGGAAAGCGATGTCGAGTCGAATGTATTAGATAAACAAGTCATAGATTTTACAGTCGTGGCAAAAATATGTAAATAAGTAATCAAGTAAATGAACACCCAAAGGAATGCCACACTCACTGATCCCGCCCACTTCACGAGTACTGCCCACTGAGTTTAACAGAATAAGCATTTTTTGTTCCTGTTTTGTTTGTTGTTTTTTGTGTTCATTTTCTGATGATAATAAAAGATAAAGCATATGTAGCATCAGTCAATTCTTGTTTGGGATGCGCCACACATTCTATTTTATGGCATTGGTCCATAATTGTCGGATTAAAGTCAAAATGTCAGCATGATTCACCATTATACACCCTCACCTGCATTTGGAGTTTGGGAACTGACCGGTTTCCGGTACGCGATGTGGAAAAATATGAACAGGATTTTTTTTAAACGATCAGTTTTGGCGATTAGCGTACAATTTCATAAAATTAACATTTATGCGCGTGAACCCATTCGTACAACATCGGTTTGAGTTCTATTTGTTACATTGCTTAATTAAAATAAACTGCTAGCTATAACCATCACCTTTATGTGCCTTTATTGTGACCACAGCGTAATCGCCAATGGTTGATTAAGTAATTTTCACCCTTGAAAATTCGCAAGAAGAGGGAAATGGAGTCGGTGTTTGTCAGCATTGCCTCCGACCCACTGAGAATGATCTTGGAGCACTTCCTATGGTGATCCATTCGCTTCTATTCAGGCTTCCAGCATGACCAGGCAGCGTACGGGTAGGTGCTATCCGGGCAAGAAATAGGCGCTACGGTGTACGGCGTGCAACGTAACGTGTGCGAGTTTGAGGAGCCGTTCTAGTTGGGTCCTGAAGCGATTATGGTGGTATGCGCCATATTTCAAGCATAATCAACCTAACGTAGGTCACAAATAATACGGCCCTCCAACCCTCATACTTTGCGACGAGGGACGTGACTGCGTTCGCAGGCATTGATGTGGAGTTATACGGGTGTGTACTCTTATGTCAGGATTTCGCACGACGATGAGCGGCGTGCGATGCAGTGTGTGCGAGCTATGTGCGTTGCGGTAGTTGGGTCTTAGAACGTTTACACGGTAATGCTAGGAGCGCGATACGCTGTTGACTAGTAATCGCTTCAGGACCCAACAACACCCAACATGACTGTATTCAAGCAACATGGCGCCTTTAGCTCGTCCACATTGCTTGCTTACGACATGCCGCGCTGCGAAATCCTGACAGAAGGGTCCACACCCGAGCGGCACGAGAGAATGCAGAAATGACGCAGACCACGAGGTAGGGTGGCACAGGCGGAGATGGAGAGACACACAGCCGCGCCCCGCCGCCGGCACCGTAAAGTATGAACGCGGCCTTACTCTAATGGCGCACACACGACAGTATTTAAACTGCAGATATTTGAATGCAAGGTGTGCGCTCTAGCGCGGTCGTGGACACGGAACTGAAAGGAATGCTTCGGGGCCGGGGCATGTAACTTGCTTCCAAAGGATCGTTTCCTTTTATATCTGAAAATTTGATGGGAGTTCTTTACCCAGTCAGGGACAAAATTTACATTCAATTGCAGGTGCATTTCATATAAACCTATCCACCGTACAAGTCTTTCCGTTGTATTTGTGAGTGGGTAATGCTACGGTTACATAATACGTGGAAAAGGAAGATTTTTAAAATTGAGCGAAAATTGAATTGAAGCCTTCCACACCTCAGAGAAGATGCTAGTTGTTAAAGACACCAGAAGGGGATAACTTTGGCTTACGGTAGAACAGACGTAGTGTGGACGAGTTCAAGTGGCCGCCATTGCACAAACTCGCCAATTTGACGCCTTGGCATGGTGCCAAAAGGAGATGTTTCTACTATAGATCTGTTTTTTCCTTTTACTTTTTACTTTGTTCTTTCTTATATTGTTTCTAGATGTACTTACATGAATGCTGATGTAATTGGGAATGGCCACTCCACTGCGCTGGCAGTCAGGTGCTACAACTTACGTTGGCCCGCGGCCCACCTCCTACGGCGGACAACTCGGAAGGTCTGTGAAATGATGCGAATAGGATGCGAATACACACCGCAGCGCTCTTGAATCCGGGTTTTTTTTCACCGATTATCGCTTCTAACCTTCTGTGTTCGTTACAAACTGCTCATTTCATTGCATCTTCCTCTTGTTTCGGACCCCTTCCGGTTCCTTTAAAGTCAAAAATTACGCTCACTTCTCGCTTCACTATTCTTACAGTGAGTCTAACAGCTTTACAAAACAGATAGAAAGAAGAAGAAAAAAGGAGCCGGAGAAAACTGTTGCAGAGAACAGGTTGAAAAGAAGGGCATGGTCTTCGCGTGACCTGGCGACCCTACTAAGCGTGTGTCCCAACCGTCACCCAGTCTGGTGTCCTTCGACGGAAGTTGAAATTCGATTTAAGCTTCTATCATCCCATATCTCGTTCACATAAACTCTTTGCTTCCATTTTCACCCATTTTCACTTTCCTTTTCTTTCCAACTTTGCTCATCTTTTACACGGATTATTCGGATCTGATCCTGCCTATGGCAACCTTTTCGATTTTTGATGTGATCTATCGATAACGCCCGTGTTTCCGTTGCCACGCTTTCTCTTCGATATCGTTCATCCTTTAGTTTTCTCACACGATCTGTGCTTTACTCTGGCACTGCTTATAGAGAACGTTTGGGTCAATTGAAGCGATCTATCACGCCTATGAGGGGGGGGGGGGGGTGAGGGTTGGGGAGTCGCAAAATTTTCACCGACGTCCCAGCTCATTTCCCTCCCCAGGCTTAGGCTAAAGCAGATGAGACAGATTGCTCTGGTAGGTGTTTTTCCATGTAAGAGGAGGGTATATGCATTCGAGCCTAAGCCTAACAATAAGGAAGGAAGGAATTTCGACGTCGGTGAACATTTTGCGTCTCTTCCTCCCCCACTCTCCTTGACCCGACGTTTTATCTAACTTGTACTTATGCATTACATTTCTTAAAGGCACACCACGCGGGTAGTGGCTTACTTTCTTCTGGCGATTGGGTCTTTGAATAACTGCTAAGGCTGCACCTTTGCTGCACCTGCACGGGGTTGTGCCTGCTCGAAAACAACCGAGCCACGCCCACCCAACCAAATCACACCTGGCCTTAGACGAACGAATTTCCGACATGGCGCTGACGTGGAGAAGGAAACATGCGGTAAAGGAAGATAATTCAATGCAACAGCCATTTTGATGATGAAGGCAGCTTCCACGTTGGAAATTTTGTTGGTCTGAGGCCAAGTGTTATTTGGTTGGGTGAGCGTGGCTTGGTTGTGTTCAAGGAGGCACAACACCGTGACGGTGCACCGTGCAGCTGCAACAAAGGCGCAACCTGTGAAGTTATTCAAAGACCTACTTGCCTCAAGAAAGTAAGCCACTAATCTGATTATCGTGTGGTGTGCCTTACGTATCCCTTTCTGTCGTCATATAATCATGTCAGCTGGCGGTGAATCCTTTCCCTCATTGCACTACGGACTCCCTTTTTTGGATTTCGCCCCAGAATTTGGTATCCATATGCGTAAGACGTCGGTAGAGGAATTCACGCTCTGAGGATAGCTAGGAATGCAATTGTGAACGTTTTATGGAGCTCTTTAGATAGACCTCCCAGGGGAGAGTGGCGCAAATTTACTGTTGAACCTTCTCTGTCCACCGCCGGCAGGCAGCTCGGCCAATGACGCATGGAATTTAAGGTGAAGCGCACTAGGATCTCCATAGCGTCCCGAAATCGCGATTTTCAACGCTAGTTTCGCTACACATTATCTCTTCTGGGCTCAAATGTTCGTCTACAGAGAACAGTGTTCCCAATTGCGCTTTCCTTCCTCCCTCCACCCCCCCCCCCCCCTCCGGTGCTTTTAATTGGTGGAGTTTCCGGAATCGTGGAATATGTGAAATATTGAAAACGCGGAGTTGACGGAATTACTGGGATTAATGGAATCAACGGGAAATGACTAAAATACAGATCGGTTTTTAGCCGCCCACTCCATATAAAAAAAGGAGTTTTGCTAATTTCACTTCCCTCTCGATCATTCGTATCAAATCCACTGCGATCATTCCCCAGTCCTACAATTTTGGTCAGTACCTTGTAATACTTGGTATCATATCGAATTCATATATCAGGAATGGTTGATACTCTGTAATCATTAACACTTGTGTATACTTCTGTACTCATTTGCATCATCGATATCTGCAAAATCGGCCTACCTAAATGTTTAAAGTCCTGTGGATACCATGGTTGTTAGTATATGGTAAGTACTAAGGGGGAATGGTAAACGGACAAAGGTGCGGTGGTACTCACTACCGCGACGCGTGAGCTTGCGTCGCGGTTCGTCGTCAGTGGGCACAGGCTTTCTCCCGTTTCGTCGCTCCGTCTGCGCACTCCGCGTAAGAGAGATCACGTGGCGAGATACTCGCAGAGTGTACTACGCATGATTGGTACGGAAGCCAACGTTGTTTTATGGGATAGTCCGACGAAACGGAGGATACTGTGGGGCAGCGGTGAAGTAGAAGGATGATCCGTTATCATTGCGATTGGGGTTCCAAATCGCCAATTGTAATTGCGGGAGCCTTCGGTTCCCGTTGTTGAAGGGTCGGCGCACTTTAGCAGCGAAGGCAGAGTTGTGGTGAGTTGCTTCCGTCTCACCGATACAAGCTCAACAACGATATTTGGCGACGGCCCATATTAGCCCTCCACGTCGAGGCTTCCTTCCCTTGCAGGCTTAGGTTAAAATATACACTTGAGTATACATTCTGTGATGACAAGTGTCGCTTTCTTCTCACCGATGTCATAAACTCAACAACGATATTTGGCGACGGCCCATATTAGCCCCCACGTCGAGACTTCCTTCCCTTGCAATGCGCGAAGAGCGCGCGACTCCTGGCTCGCCGCTTCAGCGGCGAGTTATGAGTCTTTCTTTTACACACACCGTAGTAGACGAAGATCTCATGTGCTGCTCACGAAGAGCCTTGCCCGATGAGATAAGAAGACCTAGAGCTCATAAGCATGCCAGCGCGCGCCATGATGGAGGCCGCGACGCGTGAGCTCATGCGTCGCGGCAGTGAGTACCGCCGCACATTTGTCCGTTTACCGACACTCAGTACTAAGTTCATTCCAAATGTGGTACGAAAGACTCCTTAGCAATCACTAATTCGCAAAGAGCAGCATCCTCGGAGATGTTAAGTGAAGGCAGGTTACTGTTTAACCTTCACGAGGCGCTCATGTACTATGGGGGTGGCACTCAAAAACGCATTTGAAATTACAATAGAGAATTCCATTTCAAGTCTTCAAAACATGTAATATCAACGTGTCCGATTGTCATTAGGATGTTTTTATTTTGAAATGTCGAAAGTAAATAAACAAACAAAATCCTGCCTGCCATTCATGATCTCCGCGTGTGAAGTGTCCCCCCCCCAAGGCTTAGGCTAAATGCTTGGTCCTAGTTATTTCATTGTCTCTTTTTTGTTCTTTGGGTTTTTATGCGTGTCTATTCTAGTATTATGTTTTTTAATGTGTTGGAAGGTACTAAGATATCAGTGCAAACCGGAGAATGTGGTTTTTGCCTAAGCCTTGAGGGGGAAGGAGCTTCGGAATGGGTGAATATTTTTAGTCATGTGGCCAATATTCTTTCATCCTTTTTCTGGTTGAGAACACTCCTCGGAGCTCCTTCTTAACCTCTCAGGGGGACCTCTTGAACACTCCTCGGAGCTCCTTCTTAACCTCTCAGGGGGACCTCTTGAGGCGAGGAAAAAATTTCCACTTCCTAAAAATTGTTTTTGAGTGCCACCCCCATAGTACATGAGCGTCCTTCACGACATTTACTAATCGATTTTGTTTTGAAGCCTAATGATCTAATGGGATGTGATCGTAATCTATTTATAATTTGAGGTGCTATCGCAATTAGGAGGGGGCATCTCGCTATGACCATTATTTTTACCTAATCCCCCACTATTGCTCAGGCAAAAATGTACGCCTGAATATGTAGATTGACCCCTCAAAAATCTCTCCAAAATGCTTAGATGTGCAACTTTTCATAAGATGCCCCCCTCATTGCGATAGTACTTGATTCAATTATCCTTTACCAGTTGGCTGGCGCACACTACTGCGCGCGATTCATGGTGATGTTGTGCAAAATGGGTTTGATCGGCGCGACCACAGTTGTGTATGGAATTGAGTGGAAATTTCTTTCCTCTGTTTTCCGCTGAGCTACTGAATTGAAAAAAAAAGCAGAGAAGATGGCGTGATAAAAAAAGCGTTCCGACGCCATGATACTTCAGTCGCTTTTCATGGAACCCATTTCGCACGTCATCGACATGAATCGCGCACAGTAGTGTGCGCCAGTCAACTGGTTTAGGTCATCATTGGGATTTTGGACAGTTTAGACATCGATAGTTTTGTATTCGATTGCATCGACTGGTAGCAATCTGTTCACTTGTTGAGCATCTAATTCCTACACACTGATAGTAGATCCATATCCTGATTACCGATGTTTACTGTTTTCGTGAACATGCTTCACTGTTTGGAATTTCGCATAGTCTAGCGGTCGATACACAGTGTTGCTGCCAGTACCGCATTAGACAATGATTCCGAATGAAACGCTTGCTTTGCTATCACAAATATAGGTGTATCATGATTATAAATGTAGATCGTAGTATCAAAAGAAATGCATCATTTTTTCGCACGCTAGGCAATTCAGCGGTCGATACCAGAACATAAACAAAATATGTTCACCCAATGACACTGAGCATCAAACGCTTTTGCTAAAGCGGTCGTATAGTAGTATCAAGCGATGTAATGGATTTCATCCCATCCTATTCCTAACGATTCTTATCAGCCACCGTAAGCCGTTATCACTGAGGCCCCTGTACCCAACAGTACCATTGAAGTCCCTGTACCCTACGATACCTGCGAATGTTAACATTCCACTGTTAGCCGCAAAAGCGTAGGTGACATTTTCCTTCTCACGCTCCTGATCGAAACCTATCAACCATTATCAATTTGGATCACCCACCATCAATGTCCCTGGCCCACCCTGCTTAACGCTCATGAGTGTCAGCGCTCTTGGATCAGCGCGAAAGGCGAAACGAATCTGACGACATTCGCCTTCTCATGCTCCTTATCGAATCTTATCAACCATTATCAATGCGGGTCACCCACATCAATGTCCCCGTCCTACCCTGCAGAACACCTGTGACTATGAACGCTACGGGACCAATGCGAAAAGCGAAACGGATTCGACGACTCTAGCCTTTTTACGCGCCTTATCGAATCTTATCAACCATTATCAAGCTGGATCACCCACCATCAATGTCCCCGTCCTACCCTGCAGAGCACCTCTGACTATGAACGCTACGGGACCAATGCGAAAAGCGAAACGGATTCGACGACTCTAGCCTTTTTACGCGTCTTATCGAATCTTATCAACCATTATCAAGCTGGATCACCCACCATCAATGTCCCCGTCCTACCCTGCAGAACACCTGTGACTATGAACGCTACGGGACCAATGCAAAAAGCGAAACGGATTCGACGACTCCAGCCTTTCTACGCTCCTTATCGAATCTTATCAACAGTTATCAATGCGGCTCACCCACCATTAATGTCTCCGTCCCACCCCTCAAAACACCTTTGAGTGTCGAGACTCTAGAATCAACCCGAAAGGCGAAACGGATTCAACGACTCTGGCCTTTTTACGCTCCTTATCGAATCTTATCAACCGTTATCATGCTGCACCACCCACCATTAATGTCCCCGTCCCAACCCTCAAAACACCTATAAATATGGGCGCTCTGGGATCGTCCCGAAAGGCGAAACGGATTTGGCAACATTTTCTTTCGGGGCTCCTTATCAGCCCTTATCAGCTGCTATCACTTTCGGTCCACCACCGCTGGGGTTCCCTTGGCACCCCCTACATCACTTGTAAAATTCAGCGTCCCAGCTTTGCTGCGACGCGAGATATGAATTTCGTGACAGACAGACACACACACACACACACACACACGGACAGACAGACATACTTAGCGGATTATATATAGTAGGATAGTACGCGATCCAGGCGACCAAATGGCAAGGAAAAGATACATATTGATTAGGCGATCCGGCGTTTCGGCGATTAGACGGTTGAGCGATTGGGCAATTAGGCGGAAAGGATAATATACGCTGGTACAGCAGTTAGAAATGGGCTGAGGGAATCTTAGAATGGACGCTATTTTCATTTAGGTCTGGAAGGTAAAGTAACCCTCCACTAGGTCATAAGCAATGTTATACGCTTGAGTGTACAGATTGACCCCTCAGAGATGTCTAGAGGTTTTTATGAAATGCCCCGTTTCTCATTGCGATAGCTCCTGATATACAATCCATTTCGCAGCGCTCGATTGGGTGTGGCCTGTGGACTTGGGTGAGTGGCGAGAGTGAGAGTGTGTGGCGGGATGAGAGAGTTTGATACACACTCACCCTAGTCCGTAGGCCAAATCGAAATGGACTGTATGGACGTTCTGATTAGGCTGCGTTCGTACCCAACTGAATGGGATTTCCCGCGGATGGGCGGATCGGATCATCAGATTACCCGCGATTTGGGATTTTTGCGACTCCACATTGCACCACATCAGGCTAGCAACCGCGTTCAGATGAATGCGGCGCGTACCCGCAGGCGGTTGATTTGAATCTCACGTTCACTATTTCTATCTCCATACATGGAGATGCTTCATCGTTGCACCGATGATTCTCTTTCCAGTTCTTGATCTTCTTATCTTATCGAATATATGGTCAATATGGCAAATATCCAAAATCGCGGAGGCTCCGATACTCTCATTCTTCGATCGCTACGTATCTTTTCCATGACGCGAAAAATCCAAAAATCCCATTCAGCTGGGTATGAACGCAGCCTTGGGTAAATGATACGCCTGCCCTGCGTTTAAGGCGACTAAGCAAAATGGGTAAGATACGAATCGATTGGGCAGTGAGGCCATCAGGCGATTCAGGCTATTCAGGCTATTCAGGCGGAAAGGATAAAGTACGTATCGATTGGGTAAGTGATACGCCTGATCTACTAAGTTCCTGTTCGCTTAAAGGCACACCTCGCAAAAAATTGTGAGGGCTGCCGCACGTGTTACAGGATGTAGATGCCCTGGTTTACCCACTAGTGAAAATAAAATGAATCGAAACCCCTCAAAACCATCAACAATAAAGCTTCTTGCCTTCAGTCCTCGTACGAGTATTGGAGATTATAGAAGAGCTTTTCCTCGACGATATCGCGCAAAATGCTACGATATCACCTGTTCCTCCCTGTTGAAGCTACCTTTGCTATTGATATCGCTGCCTTATCTTGTCTTATCGCAAGTTTCCCTCTCGTCTATGCCGGGTGTGATCCGGCTCGGTGGGCTCAATACTCGGCTCAGGCCGACCAGGCCGTACGCGGCGGGGGTGAGCCGTTGTGTCGCGAAAAGGGTGCAATCTTTACAACTATCCAAGGGTCTACCTGTCCTGAGAAGGTAAGGGCCACTTTGATTATCGCGTGGTGTGCCTTTAATCGCCTAATGGCCTAATGGCCTAATCGCCTAATCGTTCGATCGTTTGATCGTCTGATCGCCTAATCGCCTAATTGCCCAATCAATTTGTATCTTATTTGTTTTCCCAGTCGCTTAGTCGCCTGACGCGATGTCGATCGCCAACCTTGAACATGGAATCTGCCGATAAGGATCGATACGTATCGATTTCTTGGCGCCACCATTCGAGGGGTGGGGTCCACGAGGTCGAATTTCCGCTTCGCGGCGTTTCACTCGCGGCGCCCCCGTACGACTCGCCGTATCGATTGCCCTTGATCGGCCGGCTGAGCGTGACTGCGTCACGTCTGCGCTTTCCACCCATACCACACTGCCTCGCTTGAAGTCTGCCATGCCCTGCCACTGGCACTCGCACCCGCTGTGCCGCTCATCGCGCGCGGCCGCGCGGAAATTCGACCTCGTGGACCCCACCCCCATTCGAGAGAAGAAATGCAAACTGGAGAACTGCTCACGATGACGTGGGCAAATGACACAATGACTCGGTGTGAATGGTGTCTTTCCAGCGCTTGGTGACTCAAAGGTGTATATCCTTATGTCAGAATTTCGCACCGCGGCGTGCCGCAAGCGAAGCGATGCGGTTGAGCTGAAGGCGCCGTGTTGTTGTGTCCCGAAGAGATTACATGTGTATGGCGCCCCTGGCATTACCATGTAAGCGCTCTAAGATCCAGCTATAGCGGTGTGCATAGCTCGTACACACCGCGACGCACGCCGCTCGTCGTGGTGCGAAACCCTGATGTAGGGGTACACACCCGTGATTTGGTCCATTGTGGATGGTCTCATTCAGACATTTCACTGGGAAGAAGGCTCCCCTGCTCTTCTATCTGCTCACTGACACATAGTTCATCTTTTTCGCTGATTTTCCGACTCGGTTGTTGAGAAATTCGAATAAATGTCAAGGCAGTTGATTCACTTGACGTGCCGCTAACTATGGCATCCCTCCAGAGCCCGGTAGCTCAATTTCGGCCATTTTGAGAGAGAATTTGAGTGCTTTTCTAACTCAACTAACTCAATATTTATTAGGAGTGATAATTAAAATTAAATAATGTTGTAGTAAATTGGTTCCATCTTCGTTTCGTGAGAAAACCGAATCAGTCTTCGATATGGCTTCGCTGAAATGAGTTTATTGCTTCAAAAATGCCGGCACGTCAAAGTAATGCTAGGCGTCATATGCGGTTATGGCAGGGGGGGGGGGGCGGAGCGGGGCGGGGGAGGGGAACGTGCTTTTACATGTCTGGAGTACCTTACCTATGCACACCTGGCTGAAAACTGCCGCTTTGGCTATTATGTCAGTTATATAACGCTAGTTGTGCCGCTTTCATACACTGCGGTGCCGGCGGAAGGACGTGGCTGCATGTCTCTGCGTCTTCGCCTATGCCACCCTGCCTCTGCCTACTTCGTCTCTGCATCTCCCCCCATGCCACTCTGCTCTCTGCTTGTGAACGCAACCACTCCCGGCGCAGAGTATGAACGTGGCCTTTGTATCAACGCTGCCACCCCAAAGTATATAGCGTCTCTGGGTATGTATAGATATTCGATAAGAACTCACAGTATGAACTTGCACTTCTGAATATACAATCTGGTTAGTACTGGACAAGTAGGAAGCATGGAAGCGATGTGTAGGCGGCGATGTGTCGTAACCTGAAAAATTAACCATAAATCCTTATGAGAAGGTTTCTGAGCCCGTAATTTATTCTCCTCTCGTTGATGGGAGACTAAGGGAGCTGCACGGGAACCTTACTCCTCTTCCGCCTCCTGCGAGAAGTTAGACGTTATTCGGATAAGGGGATTTCGAGGTCATCACTTTGACGGCAAAGTGCCGTGGTAGTACCGGGCTGGCAATGATTCAGTAAGGACCGTACCTGAGGTATGTAATGAAGAAAGTGAGCTCCATCGAATTGCGAGTGACTGATAGAGGCGCACTTATCAATAGATCTTCAGAATTGATAAGGTAACAAGTTGTAACAAGAGACACGATTCAGTGCTGTAGGTAGATTGACTGGCTAGCTGCTAACATATAAATATACTATTTGTCGAAGTGATTTGACAGAATGACACAGAAACTCCAAATAAGCACTATATTAAGGTTGCCTTTATCCTCTGCGGCGTTTAAGTCAGAATGAGTCGTACATCGCGCGCGGCAATTGCCTTGTTGGTCCCGTCGTGCATTTGGCGGGGACTTATTTCGCGTGACTCAATGGTCTAGTGAGCAGTCTTGACGCCCTTTAGACTGTTGCTGTATATCCAGGTGACAGATCACAGGAGTATAGACGACATTCGTCTGCGCTGTGTGTTCAAAGGTGATTAAAGACAGTGTTAGGGGTAATGTGGTGATGAGAATCCCTAAGAGGAGTCATTCACTCGAAAACTACGGGTTTGGAAAGCCTATTTGCGGCGAAATCCCCCGGGAAGGGCGCGCCCCCGGGCTGTGGCAGAGGCGGCCTTTTCTGCTCGAGCCGCCTTACTGTGCTCGGTCCGCCTCTTAGCGACTGATTGGCTGGGGTGGGAATAGAAGGTATCGCTCTCAGTTTTGGCTTGAAGCGCGCTCCAGAAAAGGGATGCTTACTCATCGCACATCTCTTCGTGTTTACAAAATGGCAACACTCCAATGGAACACTCGTCCGGACCACCCGCCTCTTTACGGTAATGCTCCACAGCAAGGATCAACGGTGGGGAGGGGTCCTATTTCTCGGGTTTTCGGCCATTTCCATCCGTATTTTCTTCACTATCCTGTTACTAAGCATCTCGACCTTCACATTCCCTACTTCTTTTACTTTTTTGCCGAATTTTCGCAAACACTGCGTTAAAAGGAATCGTGCATGGAAAGATGAGTTTCTCTGTTATCCAGGTATTTATGTTGTATTTGCTTACCAAGGGACGGATGCGAAATTTCGCGCGAAAACGCAAGAATCCAGTTTGCATACAGCCCTCAAAGTGGTGGCCGAGGGGGCGGGGCCTCAAAGTGAATACCTGCCCCGCTGTCCGCCGTAGTCGGAGGCGAAGAGTGAGACCGTTTACATGATTTCTGTTCCCACTCTTCGTTTACGACCACGGCGGACAACGGGCGGGCATTTACTTTGAGGCTACGTCCTCCCCCCCCCCCCCCCGTGCACAGCCACCACTTTGGTGAGCTGTATCTTAGCCGGATTCTTACGTTTTTGTGTGAAACTCCACATGCGACCCTCATTGAGCAAATACAAAATAAATTTATGGGTAACAAATCCTTTAAGAATACGCCATGTTTGTCTTGCGATCCATGTCAAACATGAATCAGTGCGTGGAGTATATGGGTAAATGCAGCAGCACGGCAATCTATTCAACTCCAACAGCACTGAAAGCAGCGTCTCCTCATCATATTCCATGGAACACTTATTTTTTGGAGTGTGTATCCTCAGGACAAGATTTCACAAGGCGGTGTGCAGCACGGAGCTAGGAGCGACGTACTTGGGTCGTAAAGCGGTTGCCGTGTCCTGCATTTTTTAGGCGTAATTGCTTTAAGAGCCGAATACGTGCGGCGCACCTAGCTCGCATGTCGCACGCCGCGCTGTGCGCTTCTGTACTGAGGGTCCGCGCCTTTTTACAGCCAGCGAAAAACTTTCACTTGAAGACACCGGAATGGGGTAATTTTGGCCTACGGTAGAACAGACGTAGTTCGGACGAGTTTAGTGGCCGCCATTGCACGAACTCGCCAATTTGACGCCTTGGCATGGTGCCAAGAGGAGATGTTTCTATTATGAAGCTGTTTTTTCTTTTACTTTTTCTTTGTTCTTTCTTATATTGTTTCCGGATGTATTTAAATGATGCTAATGTAGTTGGGAATGGCCACTCCACTGCGCTGGGAGTCAGATGCTAAACTAACGTTGGCGCACGGCCCGTCTTGTACAGCGGACAACTCGGGAAGTCAGTGTGTTGATGCGAATGTGTTGCGAATACACACCACAGCGTCGCGCTTTTGAATCCGGGTTTTTTCACCGATTATCGCTTCCCTTGAGTGTTCGTTACAAAATGCTCATTTCTTTGCATCTTCCTTTTGTTTCGGACCCCATCCGGTTCCTTCAAAGACACCGGTAGGAGGGCAATTTTGGTCTACGGTGTGTGATTACGGTGGCTTGCTGCTGTCGCACCGACACCTTGCCAGAGCGTCGAAAGTGAATTCATTAGGTTTAGATTGTGATCACACTTTTTTCCTCACACTTTCGCTTACTTCAATTATTGCTCTACTTGTTTGTTGCTGTGTGTTGTTTCACTGATTTCACACCATCACGAATGAATAAAATACACCCTACGAGACAACAAATAACATCTCTACAGCGGACAACTCGGAAAGTCAGTGCGTGTAGTTGGAAGTGATGCGAATGTGATGTAAATACGCACCACAGCATTGCGCTTTTGAATCCGGGTTTTCCACCGATTATCGCTTCTAACCTTAAATGTTCGTCACAAAATGATCATTTCTTTGCGTCTTCCTCTTTCTTGGGACCCCTTCTGCTTCCTTTGAACTAAACCTTCGATATGCCTCCTTGGAGCTTTCTCCCCTTTCGATTGCTTGTTCATGTGTATCGGATAAGAGAAGAGCAGTATAGAAATCACAATGTCAGTTACAGTTGAGAGAGATTTACCCACCCAACGTTTGGTTCATTTAGGTTCTAAGGAAGTAAACGAGGGATGGATACTTAATGGTCCAGAGTTCCACTGCGATAAAGGATGTCGACAAGAGCTTTACATGAAGAGACTTGCCAATCCTGACAAATCCAATTGTCTAGATGATGATATTTTGTCACCGAATAGGACACAGCGAATGAAACTCCAACTTTGTCTCAGGTCAGTCCATCTGCTTTGCGTTTTCCTGTTCCGCACCTCAAATGTCGCCAGGTTCAAGTAGCGATGGAGGCTCTACAGGGGCTAGGAGATTTGCAGTGCGCGATGTGGATTCAGGCTCAGGGATGCAGCATCTGGTGGTGTTTTGGGCACAGCTCTGAGTGGGGTGGGGAGAAATACGCCTAATAATCGCGTGGCCGCCCGCGGCGAGCGGCGCGACGGGTGCGAGTGTCAGTGGCAGTGCTGGCAGCCGTCGAGCGAGACAGTGTGACAAGGGTGGAGGAGGCAGGGTGGCGTGGCTGGAGGAGGCAGTGTGGCATGGGTGGAGTGCAGAAGTGACGCAGCCACGCTCTGCCGGGCTCCCAAGAGCAAAATCGATTCGCAAGTCATACTGGTGGCGCCGCGAGTGCGACGCCGCTGACGCGATTATTTGGCGTATTTCCCCCCACCCCTCTGAGTGCGTTGCCACTGAGGCTAGTCGATTTCTGTGAATTGTGACTTGAGCCAGTCCATTTTTCAAAGGCTAAAAAATGCTCTCAAGAGATTGTCCGAAATGTATGGCAATATAACTGCGGCCAACCTTTTAAAAGCACTTTTTACTCTTTGAAGAAGTCTCATAGATCAAGCAATCCCTTATACCCCTCTTCCATGGGTGAGGCCACTACGCCGGTAAATGGCGTGACCGCCCGCGGCGAGCGGCGCGGCGGGTGCGAGTGCCAGTGGCAGGGCATGGCAGCCTTCAAGCGAGGCAGTGTGGCATGGGTGGAAGCGCAGAGGTGACGCTGCCACGCTCTGCCGGGCTCCCAAGGGCAATCGATTCGCGAGTCGTACTGGTGGCGCCGCGAGTGCAACGCCGCGAAACGATTTTCTGGCGTAATAGCCTCACCCCTCTTCGATGGTGTGAGACGAGGACTCGCCCTTGAGGCGTTTGGCCTCCAAATTCTTGCCCTTGAAGAACTTGAAGAGGTATCTGACACTAGAAGACAGCCAAGATCAAGAAGACTGGCATATATCAGGTTGTTCCAAAAGTCTTGTAGTATTTTTTCGATCATCACTTTCTATTTTTTTTTTCGTCCAACAAATAACAATTAGGCAACAACGTATTGACCATTGTTATCGGCAACCCTCTGCCACTTTATAGGAAAATCGTTGATTCCCTTCTCCCAAAACTCTGGGTTCTGAGAGTCGAAGAAGTCAGCGATCGCCTTCGCAAGCAAGTCATTATCAACGAATTTTCTCTTGGCCAGGAAGGATTCAAGAGGATGGGGAAGGTGATAGTCAGAAGGGGCAATCTGGAGAGTATGGCCTGTAGGGCAGGACATCCCAGCCGAGCTCCTATAACTTGGCCTGGGAACTTTTCGCGAAATGGGAGCGAAATGGGAGCGGGCGTCGTCATGAAGAAGGGTGACCGCGGACCTTTTTCGGCACTTTTCTCGAACACCGACGACGAGCTGCTGGAGCTGGCGGGTGCATACGGCAGCGGTGACTGTCTCGCCTTGTACCAGCACCTCGCGGAAAAGCATTCCTTCCGCGTCCCAGAACCAGCACAGTCCCAAGCGTGGTTTGTCTTTCATGTCAATCTCGCCGTTGCTGAAGCTGATGAACCAGCGGCGCACGGTCACATAGCTCACACATCCCTTGCCCAATGCAGCGTTGACGGAGTGGCAAGGTTCCGTCGTTTTGGTGCCGCAAAACCGCTCATAATAGATGACACCGCGAGTTCGGTGGGTATCGACAACGGGCATTGTAGCTCTCTCCACGGGATCTGGTGGGTCAATATATATTTTCCTAGAAAGCTTAGGGAACGTTCTACCATATTCTAAACCGCCTGGACCTGCCTCGAAGTGAACAAGAGTTACTGATTTTTTTTTGCAAAAATACTACAAGACTTTTGGAACAACCTAATAGTATACGAGATGATACACGTATCATAAGATGTAGAGGTACCTCCAAAAATGGCATAACTGAACTCTGTGAAAACTGTAAACTAAATTTTCTTGTGATTATCGAGATCAGCATGCTCGAAAACTAAGGATCACTGGATCTTAACTAGAAAAAGGAGTAGAAAGTAGCAGGTTTTAACATTTGGTTCCTACATGGACTGTATCATAAGTGTAGACGTACCTGACGAGTCAGAACAAAAAAGAGGCATAGCCAAGAAAAGCTACAATTTCAAAAAAGCAATAAGCAGCAACAGGTGTCGTGCATCATATGAAATGCCACGTGGATCAATTTTATAGGGTGTCGAGCAAGCCCAGAGCCAGCCCGCACACATAAAGTCAGAGCCATCGTGAAATCGCTCGCCGAATGCGTCACTCGTCATGAGCCGTTGATAGAGATTTACGGTCAGCGGAGTGCTACGGAAAAAGGAACAGATCTGGCAGGCTAAGGAAACTGACTCCCGAGAAGAACCTCCGTTTGATCGATTGGTCTTCAGTTCTGAAGTGAGTGTCAATGACCTTCGAGCCAGTTTATCGACTGTCGTGTCCAGAATGACGGTCTGTAGAAGTATCAAGCGCAATAATAGCTTCGTGCGATGCTGCTCTCATTTGGATCCTCGGCTCACGCAGCCTCACAAAGAAGCCCCCCTAGACCTCATTATGGAGAACATGACGACGGATTTGTCAAAGACAAAGGTCTTTTTTAGGAGGCTCCATGAAGCGTTTTTGTGGTTAAGGTGATATTTTCGGAAGAAAAGGAGTTCAGTGTGGCCGATCCAGACGGTTACGCTTATGATTGGCGGAAAATGCGCAGGGAGCTGGTGTGCCTCGGCAGACGCGATTTTGGTGGAGGCAGTGTCATGGTGTGTAGAGAATTCTATCAAAAAGGAAGCTTGAGTTAGCTTTTGTCTCCATATGCATATCTTCGTCGGACTATGGATGTATTATGGCGTCATCTGCTACCTATTCTAGCGGATCGAGGGGAATGAGACTTTACGTTCCAGCAGAATAACGCTTCCATCCATGTGATGCGCTAACAAAGTCATACTTATGCGTAACTGGCCTGCATGCTTTCCTGATTTAAATCCCACATAGCACTTTGGGGGATCTTGGTTCGGCAGATATACTGCCACGGAGGTCTTCCGCTAATGTAGATCTCAAAACGGCGATCGCTCAGACATGGAGCTGTGTGGATCCACAGCTTCGAGTAAACTTGTGAAATTGGCGCTGAACCGTGCCCTGTGATCATTTCCAAACTTGAAGGACTCATTTCTCATTGGTGGGTTTCTTAACTTGTTATCACAATAATGTTAAGGTGTATCTATTTTTATAATACAGCCTATATAGGAGCTTAATAAATTCTGCCCCACTTTTCTCCAGTTCGGATGGAATTTGGTAAACCTAGGTTTCCGGGCTTGCTGATCTCGATAGTCACAAAAAATTGGTCAATAATTTTTACAGAGTTTAATTATGCAATTTTTGGGGGTGCATACGATGCGCTCTGCAGTAGCCAGCTAAACCCACTGACCGCACTTGCGCCTACCGAAGATTTCCTGTCACAATTCACACTTTGTGGACTTCATATCTATAAATTATTATACTTCTAGAACCAGCTATAGTGACGAGAAAAAGCTTGAAAAGTTAAAACGATATTTATTTTGCATCAGCCTTCTGCTTTTTCCACTAATTCCTTACAGAGAAAAGAATGGACTGAAGCAGTTGACTAGCACTCAGCCATTCACTACCGATCCCCGTTTCACGTGCAGACCGTCGAGCGACCGTATGGCATGGTATCGTGGTACGCAGTCCCGCACTTTCCAGTGAGTGTAGGTACTACTGTGTTGATAAGCAGTGGATTTAATGAATAGAAGCAATAAATTAAAGGCATCATTAGGGGAAAGTCGGAAGAAAAGTAAAAGAAATAGTGCATATGAAAGCCGACATGCCTAGCAATAGGACAGTGAAGAAACAGCGGATGGAATTGGCCTAAAACCCGAGAAATAGGACCCCCTTTCCACTGTTGATTCTCGAAGCGGACGACCTGTCCGTCAAGAGGGGAGTAGTCTGATCTAGTTTTCCATTGGCATGTTGCCAAGTAAACACAGGGGAATTGTTTGGAAAGACGACAACATCTATTTCTTGAGTGAGTTTCACGCTAAAACTGCGAAAGCGCGCCGCAAAACCCCCGATCCTACCCCATCTCCTCGATCGCTCTCACCCCAATCAATCGGGAATTACGTCATCGAGAGGCGGAGCCACTGAGTGGCAGAGGCGGAGCCCCTGAACGCTTCGCCGTTTTGCAGCGCTTCTACAGCTCGGAGGGGCGCTTTTTCACCGGGATTTCGCCGCAGATAGCCTTCTTAGGCCCAGGACTACCATGTGAGTGACTTCTTCTTGGGATTTCTCCACTATTGCCTACCCCTAATGATGTCTTTAAGTCAATAGATTTGTAATGTAGACTCTTTCATGACCTACTTTTCACCAGAATTTACTTTATGCTTTTGGCAGAGCGTTCCAGTGTAGCCTGTACCTGTATCTCAGAAAGGTGCCATGAAGACGTACGCGGCGCGTGTGAATGGCAATAGGAACAAGGGTCAAAAGTAGCTTTGCTTTAAGTTTTTGAGAATAGGACCCTCTTCCTCGCCACCATACTCATCGAACCGATGCTGTCAGTATACTAAGCATGGCGTGAAAGAGGTCTTCGATCGATAATTATGGGAATGCTTCCGCGTGCAAAGTATGGTTATCGATTGACGACTGTTCAGAGACGAGCTCATCGGCCCGAAAATCGCCAAAAGATATAGTCGATGCGAATACTCGGGTCAATGGAAATTAATCGATTAAGACTTAACCCTGGTATACACACTGCCTTTCATACCTAACGCGAAAATCTTAAAAAACCCAATTCGACTAATTTCCAAAAAAAAGCGATACTCCCCTTTTTTCAACCCGAATCACGATCCCCGAGAGAATTGCTCGTCCTATGCTTGGCCTTGATGAGCATCCCTTGGAAAATATCCGACTCTATTTCACTGCAAGCTTACTGCGAGCAGCAGCTTTTACGCGACGCCGCATTCTCACCTAAAGCTACACCAATTTTCTCAAAGTCTCAAGTGAAATTTCAGTGGCAAGACATGCATTAGATGGGATGATGATGGAGTTCCGACGAAATTTCCTCTAGAGAGTTTCTCCAATGTTTCGTCACCGTCGGTGGACTATATGACACTGAAAGTGTTCTCCACATCATTATCACAACACGAGAACCACTGCAGAAATCCGGACAACCATCGCTTCGGTCCATGGTGTTTCTACAAGGATGGAGATAAGGTTGGTTCTGAGTGAAGCACTTAAAAGCTCTTTCATATTCATGGAATGCAGGATTTCTGCCTAAAAGATATAGCGTCCTTTCTTCCATGGTAGTCAAGCGTACTTGCTTGCTCATTTTTTAGGTCTCCCTCATTAGCAGATGCCCGACGCGGATGCCGACAGCGGCTGCTGAGCATAGGCGAAAGACAATATTTCGGTGGTGTACCCTTACATTAGGTCTTCGCAGCTATGCTAGTACGTAGTTGTCGTATGGTCGCTTAGGATCCAACTACCTACGCGCCTATAGGTAATACGCATCAAGTCGCACGCGAACGTTGCGAAAATCTGACGGAGGATACAAGCAGACCCTGTGTCGAGGAAAAGTTTTGAGAAATACGGCGGAAGTGGTGCAGTGACAGATGACGTGCACCCCTACTGTTATGGTGCTGGGATCAAAACCCGCATCAACGCCCGTCTAGGCCAACCAAGCTTTCCATACTTCCGGGGTAAGTGAATTGGTACCATACTTGTCTGGGAGGATGAAAGCCCTAACTTGTACATCGGCTGGCCCCCTCAAGTCATTGTTTAGGGCAAAACGCAATCACCTGCCACCACGATCTTGAACGAACCCAGAATGCGCTGCGCATACTGAAAATTGAAAAATTGAAAAATTGAAAATCAACGCCAAAAACTTCATTCTTCTATACTCAAGGTGTCTCCAGAAAAAAAAAAGAATGGATACAACCCCTTCCTTCCCCCCATTCCTGAGGATCCTTCGACCCACTCATATTTGACCTCGTTCCATACCATACCTTATTGTCCCAATTCTGATTTCTATCAATTTTCAAGTTTTCAGATCGATCGAGCTCCGTGCTTCTACACATGTGTGACAGACATAAAGAAGCTTTGTTTGGCGAAAGCGTTGTTCCCCTACTACCAAACACCGTATAATCTTGACGACGCTCCTGTAGCTCCAGTAGATCCCCATTTATTAAGGAATATCAAGGACGATACCCTCAAGATGAAGAACGCTTTTTATGGTAGGAGTAATCATAGAAACGGCAGCATCAAATGAAATTTTACGTTCTGTTTTCAGACTTAATGGATGTGCTTGATGTACCGGAAGTACTGGATTCCATAGGAGAGGTCACTCCCCTTTACTCAGTCGCTCTTACAACAAGACATCTCACGCATGCTCGATTGCTCGGAAGTGCTGTGGTTACAAGGAGAAAGTGAGCCGAAAAAATTTCTACCTAATTATCATCCTACCAGTTGGCTGGCGCACACTACTGTGCGCGAAACACCATATGCGTCAGTAGGTCGATCGAAATTGCTTTTTTCATGAGGACAGAGTATTTCAGTGTACGCTCCGCTCACCGTGGGAGTAGCTTAAATTGGTCCGTAGGTGCTCCTTACTTCTTATCCCATGCCCTACCCATCCCGAACTTGCTCCCATCTCCACAGGTTAATTTCATGTAGCGTCCAAGCTCCGCCCACCACTACAAATGCTCCGCCCATATGCCCACGCATCTTTCATGACTAAAAACTCATTCCTCATCTTAATCTACCTCTCTCCCACGTTTGGGGCGCATTCAAAACCAATTAACAGTTTTTGGTCTGAAAAAAAGAGCATTTCGGAAAACGCCGGGCCCACCGTGGGCGGAGCTTAACTTGCTCCATGTGTGACCTTTGCGTCTTATCCCATGCCCTACCCATCCCAAACTTATCCCCCATCTTCAAAGGTTGTTATCATGTAACGTCCAAGCTCCGCCCACTCTGCCCACGCATCTTTCGTGACTTTTAAAAACTCATCCTTGACCTTAATCCACTTTTCCCCCACGCTTGGGTCATACTGGAACCCAGTTTACATTTTTTGGCCTTAAAACGGAACATTCCGTGCCATGCCCCGCCCATCGTGGGCAGAGCTTAACATGGTCCATGTGTGGTCTTTACTTCTTGCCCCATGCCCTACCCATACCACACTTGTCCCCATCTCCAGAGATCGTTTTTCATATAATACCTAATTTCGTGACAGACGGGGACGTACACATAGACGAAGCGTTTTATTAACCACCGTGGGCGGAGCTTAACTTGGTCCATGTGTGCTCTTTATTTCTTCTCTCATGCCCTACTCAGACCATACTTGTCCCCATCTACACAGGTCATTTTTCATGAAATATGCAAGCTCCGCCCACCACTTTGAATTCTCCGCCCACTGTGCCCTGCATTGTTACCTGACCTTCAGGAACTCATCCCTTACCTTGATCCATCTTCTCCCTACGTTTGGGGCACATTCGAAGCCAATCAACAATTTTTGAACATTCCACGACGCGCTCCGCCCATTATGGGCGGGGCTTAACTTGGTCCAGGTGTGGTCTTTATTTAGTGTCCCATGCCCTACCCATACCACATTTGTCCCCATATCCACAGGTCGTTTTTCATGTAACGTCCAGGCTCCGGCCACCACTTTAAATGCTTCGCCCACTGTGCTCTGCATTCTTTCCTGACCTTCGGAAACTCGTCGCTGACCCAAACCCATCTTCTCCCTACCTTTGGAGCATGTTCGAACGCAATCAACAATTTTCGAGCTGAAAACCAAACATTCCAATGCACGCTCCGCCCACCGTGGGCGGAGCTTAAGTTGGTCCATGTGTGGTCTTTACTTCCTGTCCCGTGCCCTACCCATGCCACACTTGTCCCCATCTCCACAGGTCGTTTTTCATATGATACCTAATTTCGTGACAGACGGAGGGACAAAGGGACGGACAAAGGGACGGACGGAGGGACAGACAGACGAATCGTTTTATATATAGTAGGGACAATTCAGTAGGCTTACTTTGTTTACTTGTTTGTTTGTTTGTAACGAAATTAGGACCAACTTGAAGAACAAACTCGAGGAGCTGGGTCATGCTTGGTGGCCTTGCATAGCACTAATTTCTGCTTAGTCATAGCATAGGTTCTAAGTTAAATCAGGTGAAATTGAAAATCGTTGGTAATGGTTTATTGAATATTGCGTACTAATCAAATAGTGCGTTTCATTGGCACTCACCCGAAATGGCATTACTATGCCGCTTTAGGCTGTCATCATAATTTGCGGCGCCAACGCCAGCGGGGCGAGGCGGACAGAGACGCAGAGTGCGACCTCTGCGCGGCATTCTTCCCGCCCCGCCCTGCCGGGATCGGTGCCGCAGGGTACAGAAGCGGCCTTATCATACCCTTTGCACGAATTTTGAACGTTCTAGTTAACGAAAGAATGGTATATTATAAAGGCACCGCCTGGGGTAAGAAGGGACTGAGAACTGGAAAGTCATATTCTCTGAAATCAAACATTTCCACTTCATAAGAGGTAATATGGCGCGAAACACGAAAAAGTGCGGTTAGCAGTCTAATCATGATCCCGCGGCACTACGAGTCGCGTTGTCGCGCATATGGCGTAGATTCCTGGTGTGTGTACCCTTATGTCAGGAATTCGCAAGACGACGAGCGGGGTGCGACGCGATTGGTGCGAGCTATGCGCGTCGCGGTAGTTGGGTCTTAGAAGGATTACACGGTAATGCTAGGGGCGCGATACGCAGTTGACTTGTAATCGCTTCGGGACCCAACAACATGGCGCTTTTAGCTCGTACGCATTGCTTCGTTTGCGACATGCCGCTGTGCGAAATTTTGACGTAAGGGTACACAACTGCTTCCCTGTAGAGCGGGACAGCGTTTCCGGCCGGCCGACTTAGCCTCTTGCCCGTCTGCATCTACCCCACCGGCTAGTGATGAAGAAGGAAGCAAAAGCGAAAGAGTTAGATAGGGACTTTTGGGGTTTTAATTTCTTTAGTTTTTCACCGAAACATTTCGTTCTTTCTCTACTGTTAAGCACCTATATCTTCATATTTTCCAATTGCTCCAAATCTGCCAAATTTACCCCTTGCGGTGTCTTTTAGGTGTCATCAAACAGGACTTCGTACATTAATCGCCGGTCCATGGACTCCGATCAAGGACGATTCGCTGACTTTCGCTGAGGACAGGTGGGTGTAATGGGACCGTCATGATTTCGTGAAATAGCGGACATTTTAAGGAGAAGCGATAGCCAGTTAGTTGACTCACCTTGGCGCTTGCCTTGGGCTGCACCCTCGTTGCTACTCCTGTTCGAATCCGAGCTATCCACGCCCACCTGAGCTAATAGGGCGTGTCGAACTTGGATTGCAACAGGTGAAGTGAAGGGCGAAACGCTAATTTTCAGCCGAAGCCTTCATGTAAACATAGAGTTGATGGCATTAATAGTGCTTGCATACGATGCCCAATTTGTTAGGTTGTAGAATAATTTTTGTGGATTTTTCTATGAGATTGCCTTGAAACTTCCAAAAATTTGTGGGGCATATAAAGGGGGACCTACCGATACTATTGTACAGGTCACTCGAACTGTTTGAGTATAGGCCTCTAAAAAAATAGCGATTTCTCGAGAGGGTCTTTATTTGCTCCTTCTTCACGAGTACCACCAAGTCCAGTGCCAACAAGGGCTCCGTGGCAGCCATTGCCATATTAAAGGAATCGTCCACGGAAAATGAGTTTTTGTGTTACCCATATATTTATGTTGTATTTGCCTAATGTTGGCCTCATGCAAAATTTCACGTGAAAAAAATGTGAATCTGGCTGAGATACAGCACCACAAAGTGCGGTCCAGGTGGGCGGGGCCTCCGTGTAAAAGCCTCGCCCCGTCGTCCGCCGCCGTTGGGAACGGAGAGTGGGACTGTTTACGTAACCCTCTGTTCCTACAATGCGTCTCCGACCACGGCGGACGACGGGACGAGGCTTTTACACGGAGGCCCCGCCCACCTGGACCGCACTTTGTGGTGCTGTATCTCAGCCAGATTCACATTTTTTCACGTGAAATTTTGCATGAGGCCAACATTAGGCAAATACAACATAAACATATGGGTAACACAAAAACTCATTTTCCGTGGACGATTCCTTCAGGCTAACTTTAAATTTGTATCTCCTTTTATTCTTCTCCAGTTTAACGAAGCCACTTTTCAAAATTTTTCTATCTTGAATATTGAATTTACGTATATATCTCGATATGTGAATATGAATGAATGCAAGTAACAAGATTTTTTCAAAAATCAAGACCTTATTTTGGGTTAAGAAGATAGATGTGGAGAAAAGATTATAGAATTTTGATGTCGCTTCATTCTTCTGTGCCAACCATGTTTGTAATGGAACGTTTTATTGGTCGACGTTTCGAACAAATCGTCGTTGTCAAAATCTGAAAGTTTAGAGCTCCTAATCTATATCTTATCCGGTAAAGGGCACTGCCGTTCTCATTGTCTTCAACCCCTATTAGACTCGAGAACTGTTCAGTAAAGGGACCGACCTTGTGTTACACTAGGAGTTCCCACTTCGCTTCTTCCAGTGGCCGAGTATGGAAAAATGAGACACCAGTGATACTCAAGAGGAAGTAATGTCATAATCCATACAACGAAATGAAGGGCAAATAAATCTATTGTAATGTATTTCAACGTTCCATAATAGACTTGGTTGGCACCTAAAAATAAAGCGACGTCGAACATCTGAACATGCCCAGGTTTCAAGAAAGGACCGAACATGGAATCGATTACAGAAACGTTCCAAAAATTTTCTCTCACCGTCTAATAGCAGTATTAGTTCTGGTTCCCTGGTATTTGAGCACGTCACGAGTACTCATAAATAAATGTATAGCAATAATATTCAATGGAATCGTACACGGAAAGATGAGTTTCTCTGTTACCCATATATTTATGTTGTATTTCCTTAATTAGGGTCGCAAGCAAAGTTTCACCGAAAAAAGTGAGAATCCGGCTTAGATACGGCTCCTCAAAGTGGTGGCCGAAGGACGGAGCCCCGAACCAAGTGTCCCCCCTTCGTCCGCCGCGGTCGCAGACGAAGAGTGGTACTGTTCACGGGGCTTTTCGAGCACGTCACGAGTACTCATAAATAAATGTATAGCAATAATATTCAATGGAATCGTACACGGAAAGATGAGTTTCTCTGTTGCCCATATATTTATGTTGTATTTCCTTAATTAGGGTCGCAAGCAAAGTTTCACCGAAAAAAGTGAGAATCCGGCTTAGATACGGCTCCTCAAAGTGGTGGCCGAAGGACGGAGCCCCGAAGCAAGTGTCCCCCCTTCGTCCGCCGCGGTCGCACACGAAGAGTGGTACTGTTCACGGGGCTTTATGTTCCCAGTAAGCGTCTCCGAACTCGACGGACGACGGGGCGGGCGTTCACGCCGAGGCCCCGCCCCTAGGCCACCTTTTTGAGGGGCTGTAACTTGCGCGGATTCTCACTTTTTCGGGTGAAACTTTGCATGCGGCCCTTATTAAAAAATACAGCATAAATACATGGGTAACAGAGAAACCTATTTGCTATGCACGAATCCTTTAACAGCGATTTATGTATACAATTGCCGAAATTCTTTCCATAACTTTGATTTTTCCAGTGTACCGACAACCGGTTACAAGAAGTACAGGGACTACGAGCGTATACGATTACTTGCTGGACGACAAGGTGTGGACAAGCCGTGGAAACCGTGTTTCACCGCATGTGAAGATAACCCTATCACGTATGTTCGAGAAGCTGCTTGACGAATCAATATTTTAATTAGCTAATTTTTGTTTACGGCTATTCTGTACCGTACATAATTCTGCAGGGGTGCACTATCTTGTTTTGATCGTAGTGCCTATAGAGGACACAATGGTTTGAAAAAGATCACTGCTCCGTTTGAATTATTGGACTTTATTATTGAACTATACTTACTGTACATCTCATTAAAAGAAACAGAGGGGACTGTTTGGGCGTTCAGGAAGGGAACATAATTGCAAGTGACGAGTCCACGGAGAATGGATGTGGCGCAAGGCGCAGGGAGTCCTCCTTTTGAGGACATAAAGCGTCAGCGCGCTATGTACCCTAAAGTACAAGTGCCGTCGTGATCCCGTTGTGAGTTGACCCAATTCACAAGGAGACTTGTCGCGCACGATGACCTCATTCGCATGGCCTGGTGACGTAGTTGGATAGTCCTGATGCACATCTCGTCATTAAATGAACGCATGGGGCTCGAGGAGACGGATCTCGCGTTGAAAGACCTGAGCTTTTCGTCATGGCCCTTTGACGGTTAATGTGGGGTGTGTATCGTTTAATCGAAATTTCACTTTGCGGCATCGCACTCGCGGCGCCATCATCTCGAGTGGAAGCGGCCAGTTGCAATTTCTATGTGGTCGCCACGGGCTAACGTTGTGAAGCCCTTTAACGAAGAACACTTAAGCGATGTATGCAATCGCATGCGAAAAAAAAAATAACTCGCACTCGCAGCTCGCGTCTGCGCGAAATTTTGATCTAACATATATCCCGTGAATGTGTATCGTGAGGGCTTGATGTAGTGCCACGGCGTGTTACGCGATGCATGCGAGCTGGAGTGGTGTATGTAGTTGGTCATAAAGTGATTATTCTGTGCTGCGCCTCATTTGAGTGACGGACACAGAGTCACCATAAGTACCACATACCGCGCTCCAAGCTCCCACGCATCGCGCTGTACGACGCATGGCGCGAAACGGAATCCTGTCCTAACGGCACACACCCTCCTACGATGGTGGGCTCAGCCTATTCAGACTACTGCCCCACCCCTCCGGTGATGTAACGGGCGCGAAAACACATCCGACATATGAAGGGCAACTGTGGGGAGAGGTTCCATTTTGTAGGGTATATGCTATATGCTCTTTCGCTCCGCTTTCTCTCCGCTGGTACGCTACTCAGCACCTCTACCTTCATGCCTGAAAAAAATTAACCAAATTACCCCTCATACTGACTTCACTCTTTCTGACTTTGTTGAATGTATTCCGCCTTTACGTTTCCATTTTTGAGGTGTTGGCCAAACCAGACCTCTACGAATCCCACCAAACGTCTGCTATACTTTGGCCACAAAGTGACTACACGTGAGCAACGTCTGTGTGTGAAGTGGACAGAGGTCAGTTTGAAATTCTTAAATACGTGTGATATTCCAGGATCGGCAGTTGTGCCTATTCCAGGAACCGTTATCTGACAAATTATTCGTATTCGAAGGGGTCAGAATTGATGGTCATGTTTATGATTACCCTATGCGGAGCGAGTGTTCAGACTGCTACTTTCACACAGTACTCTTTATTCAAAGAATACGGTATAAGAACCGTAGAGCATTCAATGACCTCTTACACAAACAAAATCCCTCGGTTTTATATGTATAAACTATCAAGTTTATGTATCTGTCCGTCGGTTTGTCGGTATGTTAGTCCGTCCGCCAAGTAGCGATTGTGATAAGGGGATGGGAGAGAATGGTACTGCTCAGTGCAAGGGAGGTAACTTGATGTTGGAGTGTAAGGCCGTGTTATTATTGCACCTCCTACTTAAAAGGGTCGTCCACAGAAAAATTAGTTTCTTTGTTACCCTTACTTCTGTTGTATTTGTTACCCTTACTTCTGTTGTATTTGTAATAAGGGCCACATGCAAAATTTCACTCGAGAAAGTGAAAATCGGCCAAGATACATCTCCCTTAATTCTTGGCCGGGTGGGCGGAGCCTCCAAGCAGAAGTCCCGTCCCGTCCTCCGGCGCGGTTGGGAACGGTAGTGGGACTGTTTACGCAACTATCTCTTCCTACAATGCGCCTCCGATCACGGCGGACGACGGGGCGGGCACTTGCTCGGAAGCCCAGCCCACCCGGTCGAGACTTTGTGATGCTGCATCTAAGCCGGATTCACATTTTTTTCGCGTGAAAATTTGCATGCAGCCCATATTAGACAAATACAACATGTATATATGGGTAAAATAACAACTCATTTTTCCGTGGACGATTCCCTTAATGAGCGTATACGTAGTGCACTTGCAACCACTCTGCGCCGTGCTAACAACACAGTGGATGTCAGCACAGATGGAACAAACGGAATGAGATGTTTGTTGGGGGACAGTACGGCTAGGCTATATCTGTTGAAGCTGTGGGAAACCGAATGCATGAAAGCGATCGCAAGTCTTCCAAGAAGTCGTAAGGACTCTTGTAAGTAAGAAGCTCAGTTAGTAATCGTAAGGCCGCATTCATACTTTGCGCCGGCAGGGCGTGGCTTCGCTCACAGGCAGCGAGGGAGAATGGCGGGGGGAGATACAGAGGCCATGCGGGCAACGAGACAGGATGGCACAGGCGGAGGTGCAGAGTAAGGGCTACAACATTATAGGCATTCCCATTCCAGGATCATGGTAGTATTAAAAATACCTCCGTAGTCAAATAGCTCGACTCACAGCACGTAAACTGTGCCTTTACCGAGGCGTAAGTGTGAGCTTCTGGAGCGTGGAGAGCCAAAAAATACTGCGCAGTTTCACCATGCAGCCAAGCTCCCCCCCCCCCCCCCCGCTTCGCGCGATTGCTAGCAATGACGCTAGCAGCGGTGGCAGCAGCGTGGCAAAAAGGGCTATGGTTTATGCGATAAGATGAGATAAACAAGAAATTCTAATAATGAAGGAAGCGTTGATAAGGGGATACAGGAGATACCTCAGATTTCCTGATGATGCCATCAAACGGGAAACTGGCCCGTTGGCTTATTTTGACGGTACAAGGCCAATGCGAGGAGGTCATACATTTGCCATTTTCAGAAGCTTCTTTTAAGTTTTTCTTTGTCACCGTACTCCTCAGCATCTCTAATTTCATGATTCAGCGCTTCGACCCATCCAAGGTGAACCTGGCATGATCCTTTGAGTAACTGGAGGGTGCTGTCGCAATGAGATGGCATTTATAAGTTGTTTATTTAAATATCTCTAAGGGATTCCGGGGGGGGGGGGTCAATTTCAACACTCATATAATTTTGCCAAAGCCATGGCGGACGAAAGTGGGGGCTACCTTTCCTGTTCAGGCCAAGGCAAAATAGATTTCTTGGCGGGATGTCTCCTTCTCATAGCGATAGCACTGAGTGGAGTATTGGGTCGTACTAATGATTATGTTCACTCGTATGAATATGATTTCCACAACGTTATGGCTACCTTTGCCCAATTATAACGCTGAGTAAATGCTGTTAACATTATCTTATGTATAAAACTTTTTAAAATGCCGTGTGGCGCGCCTAGCTAAAGCCGGTTTCAAAACTGCAAAAGCAATATTCTGGTCTCTCGTAGTAAATGAAAGCGGTGGTGCGGCAGTGAAGAACAAAAACTGAAATAGTCGGAACCTTTGAGACGAGACGCTGGACGAGTTCTGCAGTGTGACCCATTACCACGTATCGATCGAAGCTACCTTGATGTTGTACGTGAAAGCGATGCGCACGCGCTGGTGGGAGGAGCCAGCACCAGCGTTGTGGCCGGTACGGGACGCTCTGTTTCACCCACAAATTCACTGCCGCAGGCCTGATAACGAATCGAATAGATAGCCCCAACTTCATGTAGTCACCTTCCTTGTTCCAAAAGGGCAGACGACGCAATCAGGCGTGTCTTATAAGCTGCCATGCAAGCGGTTTCGAACTGGCTCTCATCTAGGATTTCCCCAATTAGCGTTCCTGTTTCTTCTAATGTCCATTCCACACAGTGATCATACAGCCATTTTCCAGAACCTATCTTTTCAGGCGTTTTCGGTACTCTACAAGCATAACGCTGAACATCAGCGAAAGGTTGAAGAGGCGAAAAAGCAGAAGGAGAAAAAGGTCAAGTCTTGTTTTTGAAAACGTCTTTTCCAGTATGCGAAACAAGTTGTTAAACAATTATTAAAAAATAAATTAGTAGAAAGGGTTCGTCTTGCTTGGGTGGGTACAAAGTGGTACGAATGGAAATTTTCGCACTTATGGTGCGAACACTTCGCACCTATGGTGTGAGGAAACAATTACGAGGTGCGAGAATCAAGGGGTCATCTGTTGCCCAAAACTTGCACTAACAGCAAGTAGTTAAAGAGTTGACTGACTAGAAAAGGGAAGTAATAAGCAAAACAAACATATTTATAACATATTCACGTATGGTATGTGAATTTTTAAAAATATCTTTATTATCTGGAAATGCTAGAAATAAAACATGCAAATATACTTTCATCAAAGATATTTGCAAAATTGATAAAACAACTTCACAAAGCCTTAAACAATCCAAATACGGTTTACTTTATGTCAATGCGCACGGGCAAGAATTTTAGGCATGTTACGGAATGTCTAATTATATTTACAAGACTCGGAACAGAATAACCTCGCAATTTATTAAACGTTCTGCGACAACTCTACCTCGAAATCAAACTCTTTCTGATTAACATCCCTCCAACTCTGATCTTTTGGGTAAAACAGACCTTTCGTTCTGATTCCGTGGAGGAAGCCTGACTGCGCTAAGCTCAGAAAGCATCCGTGGAGGAAGCAGTATCATAATAGTATTAAAAACAGGAAGACCAGAAATTTCTTGATTGGGTGATTGGGCAGTGCTTTTCGGAGGGTTTTCTGTAATTACTAGTTTTCAAAAAAAGAAGAGAGGGATGCCTGTCATGTCGCTGCTTGACATTGGGAAGGGTCCGAATGGTGGCAACGGTCCTCGCAAATCTCCTTGAGTGGTGATGAAGATCGGCATCGAGGCTTTTGGGAAACGTTTTGGATGCATGGGGCATGGACTAAAGCTAATCCAAGCTCACAGTGAGCTATGCGTGCGCCGAATTTTTTTTTTAGCTCGAGCTAAATATTCTTCTTTCGCTCCCGAAACAACCTAACCACGGGAAAAGTAATACATACTATAAGCACCGAGCTCCTGAACAGAATGAGAGTCAACTACCCACAATGTGCGGGACCTAATCTTAATGAGCGATGCTACCAGATGAAATCACAGCCTAACGAGATAGATCTTAGATCGAAAAAATAGTGGGCATGAGCAAGTCCAAGCTCTACGACGCATACACCATATATCAAATAATGAATTATTATTGAGTTGACATTATTATTAATATTAAAATTTATTATTAAAATCATTCAATTCCTTCCTCTATTTTGATACTTCCTTTTACTAGCCACTTGATTCCTTAATTACTTGACCTTACTTGCTGTTAATGCAAGTTCGGGGCAACAGACGACCCCTCGATTCTCGCACCTCGTAATTGTTTCCTCGCACCATTAGTGCGAAAATTTCCATTCGTACCACTTTGTACACACCCGTCTTGCTTCACAACCTCAGGATCATTGTCATCACCACCTCGGAGCTCTTCAGTGAGGTGGGGTTGGTGAAAAAAATAAGTTGTGAATAGATATGATGGTGGCTCAAAAAGGAAAGTATTATGGGGAAAGGGAAGAAGTATATAAAAAGAAGAAAGCTGAGAAGGGGTCAAAGAAGTTAAAGTTTATTTCCATTTCTTTCTAAGTCATAAAAATCTTCAGAAATACGAACCATCTGCTGAAGTAGTAATGCAGTTGTTTTACTATGAAGAACTCACAAAAAGAATTGGAACCAAGAAGAAACCAGGAATAAACCGATTCCTTGATGCAGGTGTACGATTATTGCACAGGTAATTGATAAGAAAACACTTTGGCATGTTCCAACTTCTCTCTTCGTAGAACCTCGGCATCGATATTAATTTGGTTTTCTTCTGTGCCAACGAGGTTTTTAGGTGGAATATTTATTTACGGCCTAACATTTCGACCAGATCGTCTTCCTCAAAGGCCTAAGCGTGGCTCAAGATTTAGGATTCTATCCACTACACCATCAAACGCCCTATCCTTCTAGCGGTTCTGACGAAACTCAAGGAAACCGCCGGAGGAACCCTGTACGAAAGAACATAACTCACCTAGTCCACCACCGCGGGAGCGGAACGCCGCCACTCCGTATCAGCTGTTGTTAGGAAGGGGTGGGGGAAATACGCCAAAAAATCGCGTGGCCGCTCGCGGCGAGCGGCGAGGCGGGTGCGCGTGCCAGTGGCAGTGCTGGCAGCCTTCAGGCGAGACAGTGTGGCAAACGTGGAGGAGGCAGGGTGGGGTGGCTGGAGGAGGCAGTGTGACATGCGTGGAGTGCAGAAGTGACGCAGCCACGCTCTGCCGGGCTCCCAAGAGCAACATCGATTCGCAAGTCGTACTGGTGGCGCCGCGAGTGCGACGCCGCTGACGCGATTTTTTGGCGTATTTCCCCCCACCCGTTAGGAAGCGTCAGGAAGTTGTCTGTCACGACAGCTGATACGAAGTGGCGGCGTTCCGCTTCCGCGGTGGTGGACTGGGTGAGTTATGTTCTTTCGTACAGGGTTCCTCCGGCGGTTTCCTTGAGTTTCGTCAAAACCGCTAGAGGGATAGGGCGTTTGATGGTGTAGTGGATAGAATCCTAAATCTTGAGCCACGTTTAGGCCTTTGAGGAAGACGATCTGTTCGAAATGTTAGGCCGTCAATAAATATTCCACCTAAAAACCTCGTTGGCACAGAAGAAAATCAAACTTTGGCATGTCTTCAACCTCTTCCTGTTGATACCCTTAGGAAAGCTTTCCTACTCAACGAAATTGCGCCGGCCTAGGATCAGGCCCCCGTCGAGGCTTTCACGACGGGTGGGTTGTGTTTTGGGTTGAAGGTTCCATTTATGGGAGGTTGCATTTGGAGTTGCGGGAGGAGTCCTATTTTTCAAAACTTTCCTCATCAAATGTTCCACACCCACGGCAACCTGAAGGCGAACCCATGCAACTTTCAAGGAAATTGATACCGGTTTTCAAAGAACCTCAGTCGATAATCATACTTTGCACTAGGTAGCTGTAGCATGATTATCAACTGGTGCCCTTGTTGACGGTTCGAGTATAGACACAGCTCTCGCCTACAGAATCAGATGGGTCTTCCGGAGAGGAGTAGGTCGTCGGATAGGAGGATTGGAAAGGAGGCAGCAGTATCGAGGAAATTTCGGGGTGTTCGTACCAGAGACCCCTTTTTTTCTGGAAGAGGGGGGTGGGGTCTTTTTTTCGAAAATTACTGACCCTGTTTGCGCCGGCTGCCCATCTGCTTGTGTACTGCGTCGGAGTTCTCTCAAGGTTTTGGTCATGTTATTTCTTTTTTTATTCCCTTCTGCGTTGACTACATTTTCTACCTTCTTAAACAGCAATCGAACAGCTTGTTCTTCCTACTGCCCTCAACGTACCACACTATATATGCAGCCATCTTTGTCGTATGCACAATCTGTGCACGTAGCTAAAGCGCCGACTGCAATTCTGTTGAGTATAAACGTGGCCTGAGTGAGAAGTGAATTTCAGTGAAAAAGTCCATAAAACTCAATTTATACAGTGTTTACAGAAATTCTTTTTCAGCCCTATCTGCCTCGATTTGGCACGACTTATCGAGCGCGATAAGAAGAGCGTTCCAAAAAATAGAGGATTGTATCAGCAGACAATCATCGAAAGGTACAATCTGATGTATAAAGAGGGTCCAGGTTGTTTTACTTGGGCTGATGAGAAAAAGGTGCGCATTATGCGAAATATTTCCATAGACGTTTTTCTTCAAATAACGTTTTGTTCTTTGCAAAAATCACCACAGACGGTTGCGTTGCGTTATTGGAGCGCTGCTTTGATTAATTTTGATTGAACTACTTACCGAGAGCAGCACTGTGCCTGTCGAACGTGGCAAGTGGCTACAGCATGCAACAAAACCGTGTGTGGCAGCCGAAGGGTGTGGGCCAGGACTGCCGAACCGGGTCACCGCGCGCGACAAGCGCACTGCAAATCCTTTTGCGAGTTGGCCGCGCGCGAATAAGCGTCACCCCGTGGAGCGCACCTTAGCGGTTGGGTTGGCGTGTGCTTATGCCTTAGAGGGCGCAGACAGTGCATAGGAAATCGATGGCAGGGTTACTGAGGTGCTGTGTGGCGGTAAGGGTCACTGTAGGGCTAGTGTAACAGGCATGTACTGCATATGATCTTTTTATCTTTTCCTGATGACTTTTTCTACATCAGTTTCTTGGCGTGGCACGTTTCAGAATGCTGAAATGGTTTGGTTGTCGAGACTTTTGTGGTTGTCGCAGGGTGTGTATCCTTATGCCAGTATTTCGCACCACCACGAGCGGCGTGCAACGCGGTGCGTCCGAGCTATGCGCGCCGCTATAGTTTGGTCTTAGAGCGATTACACGGTAATGCTAAGGGCATCATACGCAGATGCTTTGTAATCGCTTTGGGACCCAACAGCGCTCGCCTTCAGCTCGTCCACATTGCTCCGTTTGCGTGCGAAATTCTGACATAATTGTACACACCTGTTGTCCAGATACCTCTTCGCCCACCAACCAGTTTGAACGAGAACTTTCTTAGCAATAATTACACGGCGAGAGCTTTATCATACGTATACATTTTATATATGGATGAAAAATTGTGTGGTAAAAGTGATGTCCAGGTCTGCAACGTGCAGTCATGTAGGGGTGTGTCGCCTTATGTCGAATTTTCGCGCTGGCACGCGGCGAGCGGCGCTACGGATTTCTTTGCGTGTGATTGTGTACGCGCACGCTCCCTTTGATGTTTTACGCCCGAATTTATTATTTCCGATTAGAATTGTTATCATGTAATACTATTGTTTCTTTTACTCTTTGTGTTACTATTTTGTCCTTTTAGTTCACAACAGTTATTGTTTTCAGATAATGATGATGAGATGAACGGCTATTCCTTTAAAGGACCTTCATGGTACCAGCCTCTTGCTTCCTGGGCGGAATTCCAACCGACCGCGGCAAGTTGTGCTGATGGCGCCACGGGTGCGACGCCGCTAAGCGAAAATTCGACATAAGGCTACACACCCGTCATGTAGTATCACAAACAGTCTCACAGCTTAGTAGATAAATGCTGTATATGTGAACTTTTCGATGACCCGGCTCCATAAGTAGTTGCATTTCTATGAAATACTTGCCAAGCTAACCCAAAAAGCTATTCACAGATTTTGTACGTTGTTTATAGTATTGTCCAGAGTTTGCGAATCGAGCGACCCGCATTATTCAGGCGGAAGGAAATAATGACATATTGATCAAACGACTCAGACGTTTGCGCATTTCACACGATTCGGGCGATCAGGCGATTCAGGCGGGGAGGATAGGATACGTATTGGGTAGATGAATGATACGCCTGAATCGCGCAATCGCCTGAATCGCAAATTCTGAACAATGCCTCACAACTGTGGTAGTTTTGACCTGAGGGCGAGAATGTGGTGTATAGCGATATGCTTTTACAGAAGTATGTGGATTACGCCCCATGTTTTCCTCCATGTCCTTGTGGTACACCTGCCATGCGAGCTCCATTCAAACCGTATCGACAAATGTGCAAGAATGACAAGACTCACGAATACGAGCCATGTATAGCTAGGGTCAGTTAAATCTTCTTCATCATTCCCGACCCTACCGTGCTGTGTAGTGAGTGTGCATCCTTAGGACGCGAAGTCTTAACGCGACATGCGTGACATATGCAGTTGAGTTTTGAAGCGATTGCCATGTTTTTTGTTTGAATTGGGTAAGGAAAGACCAACGCTTCAGGACTCAACTATGTACATACGGCACGTCTAGCTCGCACGCATCGCATTGCAAGCCGCGTTGCCATTTTTTGTCCTAACAATACCCATTCTTGTGTGATGAAATCATCCACACTTCAGTGAGAAATGGGCGTTAGTTCCTGAATTTACAACGTATCAGCACATATGAAGCGTGATGTCTGTGCATTCATAGCTCAATGTCTCCGTGGCCTTCTCCTTTGAAATCTCAGGGGCACAACGCGGTGAAGAAAAGTATTTCCGTTAAAGTCTGCTTTTTGAAAGTGGTCTATTTTGTTTGGACCCGTTCCAGTGAAGGAGGAACGCAGATATCGGCCGAGAGCTGGCAAAGTGTTGCTAGCTGTTGTGTGCTTTTATTATTTAATGGGCTCCAGTGCTCAATTAGGTTTATGCGTTTTGATATGCGCATTGATTCGTTAAACGGAGTGAGTGCGATGAATTGGGTGTCGAGGGGAGAAATTATGTTCATCACCAATGAGTTCTCGGTGTCCATCAAATGGTATGTGGTTTGCGATGAGAGACGGTGAGAGACGCACTCCAAACTCCTTGACGAATTCCTAAAGAGGTCGCTTGGGCGAAGCACGGTTTCAATAAAACGCTTGTTGTGACGCGTAGGTATGATCGCCGAAAAACACGGATGCGCGAGGCACCGATCGATAAGTAAGTAATGCGGTGCGTAGGAAATCACGTCTACGCCGGAACAAACAATTGGAATATGGGCCTCACTTAACGGACTCTGAGCCATGACACTCAGTTTTTTGTAAATTCCGCAACTTGACCCCTCTACTTTCAATGGTCAATCGAAATTTCCCTTCAACTGCCTTTATCTCGACAAAGGTCAACCCTCGCTTGCTTACGCACCATCTGAATGGCGAAGTGGCAAAATGCGATTAATCAAATATTTCAGCGCGAGTCCAGGGTAATTCACATCCGTGAACATGACGAAAAATTGATTCCAATTCCGGAAGCGGATCTCGGTCATCTATACACTCCTTTGGTGATAACTATCGTTGCAGGCATCATATGTAAGCTTACATTCATTTAATGCTAAGCTGTAAATCCTATGCGGAGTGGTCATTGAGGCCGCGTTCATACTTTGTGGTACCGGCGGCAGGGCGTGGCTGCGTGTCTGTGCGTCCCCGCATCTGCCATGCTCTCCCGTTGCTTGCGTCGTCTCTGCACCTCCCCCGTGCTACTCTGCCTCGCTGTCTGTGAACGCAGCCACGCCCTGCCGGCGCAAAGTATGAACGCTGCCTGCTTGGCACGAATGTAGTGGTTTGAACCGAGCCGCCACCGCACATTATTCAGTGCATCAGTATAGTTAGAGATGTCGGAGGCAAGTGTGTATACAAAATGTTGAGAAATTCAATATTACAACATTATAAAACGTGGATAAATGAAGGAGCTGATTAGGCTTTTTTGGGATGCGTCACGGATTTGTCTCCAGTCAAAATGCTAGCGACGCTTGATCTTGACCTGGGCCATACAGTAGCTTGAAATGACCTTCAGAAACGAGACTGGTTCCAAAAAAAGTGTTTGTACCAAAAGAGCATAGTACAGTGTGTGGAAGGTCTGGTTGGCTGAAACAGATTGATCCAGGCGATTCCTGGATCACAAGTAGAAATACCGCTTGTCGGTACCACGTCTTGCCTTTACACAGGGATGAGACTCAAGTGTTGAATAACTTCTTCAGGTCATTAAGCAATATTTGAATGTGGTCGTGAATCAAACGGATAAATTTTAAAAGTACAGTCCATTTCGCAGCGCTTGATTGGGCGTGGCCTGCGGACTTGGGTTGGGTGAGTGGCGAGAGTGAGAGTGTGTGGCCGGGTGAGAGAGTCTGAGACATTCTCACACAAGTTCGTAGACCACTCCCAATCAAGCGCTGCGAAATGGACTGTAGATGGCGTTGAACAATCTCTTCGCCACTCATATAAATTTCTTCCAGATTCGAGTGACATTTGGGTTAGATTTGGCTTCTACAATGACTTGTAAGGGCCCTTCAAAAGAGAAGACGGTGTTTCTATCTTCACCTTCGATTCTAGTATGAACTCTTAACCCCATGGCGGAATGATTTATTAGTCCAATGACTCTGATCCTGAGTCTGATCATTTAACTATCATGTGAGTGAGAGCGGCACAACTTGTCTTATACCACTCCCGATTTGCAACTATAAACGTCACATAGTGGTTTTTGAAGGCCGCTGGTTCATGAGTTCGCGCCCTCATGCTTTTAAACAAGATTTTTTTAATCTCTAAGTTCATGTAGTGTAACACGGCACCTTTGGTCATTCCCTAAATTTGTAAAGCTAGAGTTCAATGTTTTTAGTGATAATCAATCCATTGCAGGGATGCGCCGCGTGAATGCGATTTGGCCTATACAATGACTTGCGGCGGCCAGCCGATGTACAATTCAGCGCTTTTATCCTTCCAGACGAGGCTGGTACCGATTTACCTACCCCAAAGGGATGGAAGGCCCGGGCGAGCGATGATGCGAGATGTTCCCCTCATCACGAGGGTGGGAGCGCGCACCACCTTTCACTACACCATCTCCACTCGTCCCTAGATTTAGGTTCCATTCAAAATGCAGTCTTCTTCTCATCTAATAAATTTACGCAGAAGGGAGCATAGGGTTACTGTCTTGTTAAAATGGGAGCAAATTTGGTCGCATAAGAAATTATTTCTTTCAGGTATCCTGCTAACATTCTATGATCAGATATTAGCTGTAACTGGATTATTTTCACGGATACGATGAAATATTGATGAACAAGCAAAGTTCAGCAAGAATTACCTTAAAGTATCCTTTCGAAGTGTTTTCTCTGGTTAATATTAAAGTTTGTTTCGAGACTTTACGACTCAGTTTCATAAAAAAACATCTACAAAAACGGTCTAGAGTCTTTGAAATTATGAATGAAAATGAAATTACCGCGCGAGGCAAATTTAACGTAGCGTTATTCACCTGCACGCTCACGAAGTGAACTGTGAAAGCATGACATACATCCCAACTATATATAAAACGCTTCGTCTGTCTGTACGTCCCTCCGGCCGTCCTTCCGTCCGTCTGTCGCCAAATTAGGTATTATATGAAAAACGACCTGTGGAGATGGGAACAAGTATGGTATGAGTAGAGCATGGAACAAGAAGTGAAGAGCATACATGAACCAAGTCAAGCTCCGCCCACGGTGGGCGGAGCGTGCACTGCAGTTCTATGTCCTCGAAAAAAAAGAGCGATTTCGATGGACCTACTGACGCACATGGTGTTTTGCGCACAGTGGTGTGCGCCAGCCAACTGGTATTAGATAACTTAGTTTATTACATATGAGCAGGGTTGTTATTCTTCATTTAGTCGGTATCGATCAGCCCGGGTGGCGCAGCGCGACCGCACGCGTCTCACCTTGCTAGCGAGTGGCAGTGCTACCTGGGAACCTACTATGATTCTCTAGTGCCTACGCTGTTCAAGAAATCAGAAAGTGTCACCTTTGTGGATTTGCTGCCGCTGGGGTTTTTCCCTGTCTATGTCGATTTTGTTGTACTTCCCCCTTGTTTTTTTTTTTTTGAAAATTGCAGCGATCAGTGTCATTCGGGTCTACCCAGATTGTATGATGTATGCACTTTACAATGTGCCGTGCAACATTTCCTCAAAACACCCTCAAAAAGTGTCCACGTGTCACTCAAATGGCGACCGCGCTCGTCAAACGGAACACCTGTTCGACATCGCTTTAGAGAGGAGTTGCTCTTTTTTGTCTGATGAATTGGTTTTTCCGGTCAGTACAAATATTCAAAAGAGCCGTTATCAGGGTCACGTCTAGTGTCGATAAAGTAGAGGAAAATTTTTGGAAAATACGACCCTACCCGCTGGCCGATGTTGCCCGTTCCCATACATTACCGTGTTTCCCTAAAAAAAGTATTCAATCGGTAATCATAGCTTTGCTATCTAGTGCTCAGTATGGTTATCGATCATCGATTGAAGATTATCGACTGGCCACCTTTCTTTACAGAATGTCTCATCTGTTCAAAAATTACTCAAAAAAGAGTGGTCGTCGGAGAATCCTCGGAAAGTTTTCGAAAATCCGACCCCACACCTCCCAACCCAAAATGCACCCTTCCCCCCCCCCCCCCTCCTCCCTAAGGATTCTCATGTCGACGTGGCCATTGCATGTTGTAAAGTGCAGAGCTGCCTATGTCTCCCGTGATGTCATATTGACCCAACGACCAACATGGGACGCTAATTGCAAAAATGTCCCATTAGTGATGCACTTTGGGCGGATGTTGAATACGCGGCGGTGCTACCGCAAGGGTGTGTACCCTTACGTCAGGATTTCGCACCGCGGCGTGTCGCAAGCGAAGCTGTGCGGACAAGCTAAAGGCTCCGTGTTGTTGGGTCCCGAAGCGATCATAGGTCAACTGTGTAAGGCGCCTCCTGCTCGCTTTGGTGCGAAATCCTTACATAAGAGTACACACCCTTACCGTCATTGGGGTGGGGGTCATCCCACTATGGACATTATTTTAACCTGAGCGTAAAAGAGGGAAGAAACTTTTTTTCCCCCGCAAAGGCTTAGGCAAAATATATGCCTGAGTGCGCCGATTGACTCTTCAAAAATCCCTCCAAGATGCTTGGATGTGCAGCTTTTCATTAGATGCGCCCACCTCATTGCGCATTTCTGCTTTGTAGGACTTCAGTACTGCTCCGGGGGAAAACAAGGAAAAAGATGGCAAATGTGGGTATCATCTAGTAGACCCATGCCAGAACTGAAAAATGGGTAAAGCGCACAGGAGTTTCCTACCAAAAAAGTGTGAAAGTTATGAGTGATAGATACTTGCTAGGAGGGATACTTTTATCTTGTTTCTCGACGCTGACCCAGCCCAGCAACTGCGAGACGGGTAATAAATTCGCTTCACGAAACTGAACTGAAGACAATTACGGCTGGCACCGGAAAAGATCTACCTGAGTCGAGGCCAAACCATTTTTCATTGAAAGCAATTGAACATGACGTATAGTTCCTCTGGCTTTGCTGGAGGTACTCTGAAAATTGACAATGAGTTTTTGGACAGTCCGGGTCTGGGTGTGTACCGTTACTTCTAAAAATCGCGCGGTCGCCCGCGATATTTCCTAATTAGGATTCCCTGATTCATTGTGAAACTACAAGCAGTACCCAGAAACGTTCATAGCAATCATAGAAAACAAGAACGGAAACTGAGAAGCAGCTATTTTTTTTTAAAGGTACCCTATGGTACCAGATTGGGCGGAATTCCGCACCGACTGCGGCAAGTCGTACTGATGGCGCCGCGAGTGCTACGCCACAAGGCGATTTTTAGACGTAACGGTGCACACCTTCCTAATCATAGACTCTTTGCAAATGATTTACTTTCTTTACGAAGTCATGCTGGGAAGGGGTGAGGGTGGTGCAGTGACATGTGGCGCGCATTCCCACTCTACATGGTACGGAGATCGAGTCCCACATCAGTCCCCGCCCAGCACAAGCCAACCAAGCCTTTTATACCTTCGGGACCAATGGGTTGGTACCAGAATCGTCTGAGAGGACTAAAGCACGAATTCTACATCGGCTGTACCTCGTATTTAAGTCATTTTATGGAATAAATAGCATTCACCACAATTCTGAATGGAACTATGTAGAATGCGCAACGCATCCTACAGATGGGACTGATTAACGCTAAAAAGCTTTGTCCTTTATCCATTTACAAAGTCATGCCAAATTCTAATTGATGCCAATCGTTCAGAAACAAAAACAAAAAATGTGAAAAGATGTCGATGGGGTGTGGTTGATGTTGTTTGAAACAAGTAATATTACGAAGCAACCTAATGGTTCTCACTCTGGATAGTGGTTTTTCTTCGAAAGGTTGGATCAGTACCTTTGAAGATTCTGCCAGTTACAGTAGCGCACAAAAGACTTCGGCCAAATGGTTTTACACTTGGGTTTTTTACTTGTGACTTTTCTGCGACTGGACTGATCTAAGAGAAATTTTAGTATGTTGTACTTGGAGACACTACATACTAAATATACTATTTTGGCGCTCAACGGTATAGTTTACGCGGTTATATGAAATTTTTTGTTTTTGGAGTGCCATCGCTATGCCGTCCCGCTGTGCCGCTGTCATCAAAAGTCGTGGTCTTTCTACAGAATATTAGTGTTCTCTGAGGCTTGCTTGTTATGTTTTTGTAAAGGAATCGGTTTTTCTTAACCAAGCCTTTTTCTATTTTCGGGTGGTCTTGTAGTAAATACTTGTAAAAAACCATAAAAAGTGTCAAGCGGCACTCAAGTAGAAGGAAATGTTGACAATAGGATTAGGCACCACATATTAAAATTTTGTCAAATTTGGTCAGGTAGAAAAAAGGTTATGACAGAAAAAGTTTTGGCCGATGACTTTTGAGCGCTACTGTATATGTATTCCTTACTTATTCGGTTTCTCAGGTCCCATCCCTGAGAACGCCACGCATTTCCCTCGTGTTTCTCATCATGGATAACAACAGGGCTGTGTAAATCTGTAGGAATCTAGTATTAGCTCCTGTCAATAATACATAATCTTTTAGACTTTGCATGCCAATTTAGATGAAGGTGCAGTTACGTAACGTAGTAATCCGCTGTTGTACTACAGGGGGCCTAGATGGTTATTTTCCGTTTGAATCGAACTTTTCTCAAATTTTGTAGGCGAACTCGCTAGAAATCTGCCAAACATCCGCGTTCTGTTTTTTCATCTCAAAACAAATTGAGTCGGTGAACTCGTTGAGGTCTTCGGCGCCTCATTTGCTCCTACATACTTATACGCTTTGTTAAATTTTACGTCAGCTCGTAACAATTCTATTTTGTACTACATTTTTTATTTTGAAAGACAAACTCAATGGATACGGTATCTTGAAGGCTAGATAGGATCTAGCCATTCCGGGTGCCGACAGGCACATTTACAGTAATCTTAGGTTGGTTAGCGCGTTCGTACAGTGAGGAAAAAAGAAGGCAAATTGCTAAAAAAATCTTTTGTCTGGTTCTTCTTGCCCCATTGATTCACGAGATCGGCATCAGCGGTCTCCTTACTCCATTGATGCTCGAAGCGGTCAAATGTGGCAGTAGCAGAGAAAAAAAGGGGGAAGGAAGTCAGAGAAGAGAGGGAAGCGGCAAAGAAGCAGACAGCGTGGTTGCCTCCACTTCTACTAACATGCACTGGAGGGGATGTAGTCAATTCTCTAGTGACTGTTTGAGTTCCCTTTGCATCTTAACGACCACCTTTCTCGCTGGAGGTAAGGGTGGCGCCGTGTAAAGCGATCTATCAATTTGCTTAGAAACATATACGGCAAAGGTAGCGCAGTGGCTTGAAGTGTTGCATCGCACATGTGCGGCTGGTGAGCTCAAGCCCTGCTCGTAAAACTGGGCTTGGATCCGGGATGAGCGCACATTTAACATCAGAGGTTCTTGGAAAGATAAAAACGCTGTTTTGAAGCTCGGCGACAGCCCAAGAACTTGTATGAGCCTAATGCGGTCAAGGTGACTTTGTTATTCCGAGTGAAAGTCGGGTGAGAGGCGATTGGTCGAATTTTCGCTTTGCGGCGTCGCACTCGCCGCGCTGTCAGTACGAGTCGCTTGAGATTCCGCTCAAGACGCATTGGGCTGATTCCGTAAGGGACCTTCAAAGATGGGTGAACTCCAAGGTATCATCTTGCAATCTTTGAAGGTCCCTTACGGTACCAGCCCATTGCGTCTTGAAGGGAATTCCAAACGCCTCGTACTGACGGCGCCGCGAGTGGGACACCGCAAAGCGAAAATTTGACCATCGACTCTAATTCGTGAAAGTCTAGAGTAGGGATAGACACATGGAACTATCCATACACTGAAGCTTGACGGAGCTGATGATGTAAACCTCTTCACCTCTTCGTTGCTACCCTCTCGCATTTGTGGTCCCAATCCCCTGCATTCCATTCCCCGGCCCAGACTGTGTTGCTCCATGGGTTCAAATATCCCGTGCCATCCACATCCCCTTACTTGAATGAATTTCGCATGGGACAGTTCCCCGGTAATGTCCCACGCTTCATGAAACGCAGGAATTCCTTCGTGCCATTCACGACCACCATTACTAGGCCTTTGATTCGTGTCTTAACGATGGTGGGCTACATGTAACGGCCTGACAGGCTATATGTCATGGTGATATTCATGCTTTTCAAAGTAGCACTGAACTAACCGGTTTCCCGTCAGATGAATCACAGAAGCGAGCTTCTAAGAAAAACCATTAAGGCACATTCCAGTGGCTTAACTGGCATTGTATGTATGTGATCATGTTTTACTACTGTCACTAACGGCCCCTTAGCATCGATCATCATAAATTTCTTTTTATTTAACAAGCCCACCGGCGACCGGACTCTTTAGAAGCAAGAGCCATCGATTGTTCAGCGTTCATCCAATTGTTACTTTATTGCGTCTATAGATTCACTGGGAGCTGCAGAATTTTGGAAGGAAACTGGTTAGAGGAGAAAAGGAAAAGGGGAAAGTGATATAGAAGTTTGATTCTCAGGGGCATCAGGAAGCAAAAATATTAGGTAGTCTAAAAAGTCTTTTCGTATTTTTAAATACCGCTTTTCCCTCAAAACTGCTTTCCAAAAAATTTCTTCTGTACATATATATGTGGTACAAGTCCACACGCATCTATAGGTATTGTTGTCTTCCATCTCCCGGATAACCCTTTTCGGCAAAATAAAAATATCAAAAGTCACTTCATCTTCAATTCCAATTTTTTTCTTTGAATGGCGTTAGACAGGGAAAGGAAAAGGTAATAATCCGATGGAGCAAGACCAGGGCTATAAGGCAGCAATTTTTATCCGAGCTCGAAAATTTTTCAAAAGAAAAAATTCAAAAAAATTTTTACCACTAATGAAAAAATGACTGGCCAAAAAATTCTCGAGCTTGGATAGAAATTGCTGCCCCATCCAGCTTATAGCCCTCATCTTGCTCCATCGGATTATCACCTTTTCCTTTCCCTGTCTAACGCCATCCAAAGAAAAATTTTTTTATAATTTTTGTATTGAAAATGAGGTTGACCGTTGATATGTTTATTTTGTCGGAAAGGGTTATCCGGGAGATGGAAGACAATAATACCTATAGATGCGTGTGGACTTGTACTACATGTGTATGTGCAGAAGAGATTGCTGGAAAGCAGTTTGGAGGGAGAAAGCGGTATTTGAAAATACGAAAAAACTTTTTAGACTACCCAATATATTGGGTTATACAATAGGTCCGCTCGGTTTTATTTACTTTACTCCAATATAGATGGTCCCCTGAGCTTTATTGCTCAAATATTGAATTTTGTTTATGCAGAATTGAAGGCTCTATTCTCCATTATCTTTATTGACTTCACCTCATTCCATAAGATTTATGTCGTCTTTCGACAACGTGCATATATGTACTCGATAGAGCTTTTTCTGCTTTGTGGTGCGATGTCAGTTGTTTTTCAAATCGTCCATTGTTCATTATATCTAAAGGCACCGTGAGCGGTGAGGAGAAAGTGGGAACTGGGAATTCATGCTTTCTGAAAGCAAACATTCCACCTCAGAAGAGGTGAAGTGTGGAGAAATCCCATTGAAAAAGTGCAGCTGGGGTCTTATCACGATCCTGCAGCACGGCTTGCCGCTCTATAGTTCATTAGCCGGGCGAGTTGCCGGCGAGGCGATAACGTTCATGGCCGGCTGATACAGCCTCTAGCCCGTCTGCAGTCAACCCATCGGCTAAAGATGCAGAGAGATGCGAAAGACAAGCAGGTTTTCGCTGTCCCATTTTTCGGGTTTTTTGCCGTTTTTTCTCTACTGTTACACATGCCACTTCTTCCAAATTTGCCCCTCCCGGTGTGTTTAACGCCTAGAAATGGAATATGCAGGAGGCAAAAATCAGTTGTTTTGACACCTGCTCATCTTCGTTTATAATCAAATTCGTTATCTGTGAAAAAACCTCGATCATAACAGTAATCCGATCATTGATGTATTATCTTTCCCCATATAATTCAGCATGGTGCGAAAAAGGTCAGCTCTTTGGACTTCCATGATGAAAAAAAGGGTGGGGGTCACGAGGTCAAATTCCCGTTTCGCGGCGGTGCACTCGCGGCGCCACCAGTACGACTCGCCGTATCGATTGCCCGTGGGAGAACGGCCGAGCGTGACTGCGTCACGTCTGCGCTTCCACTCATGCCACACTGCCTCGCATGAAGGCCCCATGCCCTGCCACTGGCACTCGCACCCGCTGTGCCGTTCGTTGCGCGCGGCCGCGCGGAAATTCGACCTCGTGACCCCCACTCTGAAAAAAAAGGAGATCTGTCTGTAGCCACTTGTAAGCCTTAAAAATATCGAAAAATTGAATTATTCAAAGAAGAAATAGCAGGCTCTTGAGAGCAGTAATATCTCTGTCAGATCCATGTATGCATTTGCTCGAAAACAAAAGACATTGTGAAAAAAGGGTCTAATACGAAACAAACTTTTTGTATAACCATTTGATTTCTATAATCCAAGAAGATAGTGTGGCACAATTCGCGAGAGGAGACACATTTCAGCATATTAACAAGATCTCAAGCTGGCCGGCAGACACCTCGTGGTCGAGCTCCTATCACAAACGACGCATCACATGCTGCGTATGACTGCTACACATTACAAATCTGCATTTCTTCGATCGATGTGTCAATGGGATGGGTGCGTTTAAAGAGCCTGACCTACAAGAGTCAATAGAGGGGATTGAACAACACTTTTTGTTTTTGACGCTTTTATGTCGTTTCTTCATTTCCATTGTCGCTTTTACTAACTCTTCACTTTCATCTTCATTTGACCCTCTTGATGTCCTTGATGATTGATTCTGGGACATCCATGATGACTTGTTGAAGACTAGTGTGGCATCCGTGAACGAGAACCGTCAGTGATGAGGTGGGATTTGACCATTCCTCGAGCTTTGAGAACCGACTTTGTTACTCCCCAGTCTTGCCTTTTTGTTCGACTTTATCATTCGGCGATGGCGGTCGTAGATTCAAGATATTCACTGCTTTTACAGCTTTACACACGTATGAATTACTCACGGATGAAGCAGTGAGAGGCAATTTAATGAGTAATAGTGATAGTAAAACATTCGGTCATCTGACTGGTGATAAGTGCATGTGTCGTAGTTACACTGCTGCGTTATCCATTTACGAGTTCCTTGAACTGCTGGATAACTTTCTTACGGACTCCTTGTAGAAATTTGAGCACTACCTGTCTGTTGTTGCCCTCCACACCCACCCTTGGCTACTATTTGATGATCTGATCGTCACTGTAATCTCAATTATTAAAAGCATATCTGGTTTTCTAATGCTGAAAATTGCTATTTTCTGATGCAAAAAAAGCTGATTTAATCGATGACTATATGTACCTCATTTCGAGAACGATACGTTGTATAAGTAGATGGGCCAGTCAGGCCTTCGCATCCTTCGACCCATTGCCATTTTTGGTGCCAAGGTTTTGAAATGGGAAAAATTAGTGGACTGGTATGGATATTGTCCACAGAATCCGTGTTTTGCGAATGTCGCCTGTAAAAAGATTGGAATTGCTAGCACAAACCATTCTTCATAACCATTACTCTTGGACACCGCGGACAAGTGGGCGGCGCCAAAATCCCCATTCCGCCTCAACCCCATTATGCCTTGTGATTTTATTTTTGAGAGGAAACATGAGATATCCCTAGCTATAATTGGGCACCTAGCTCTGCCTCGGTGTATCCGTTCGGAATTTGACTTTATGACTTTTCCGATGTCATATTCATAGACATCAGACGAAAATTATGATTTCGGAGTGGCTGAATGACCTGGTTATTCCCTTGAAGTGGACGCAATCAAGTTTGGGTCTCAAAGACCTAATCAAACATTATCCCTATCAACATGACTTTCAATGTTTTCCGCTATTTACCTAAATTCTTCCTATTTTGAAGGCATCGCATAGGAGAGTAAATTCTTCATTTCCTTACATGAATACGTTGTACATAGCTACTTGGGACTATTTGCAAAATCCTTGCGACATAATTGAAATTTCAATGTTGAACTATTCTCCAAAAACCTCTCCCCGAGGACAATTCGTGGTCACGTGGGCGGGGCCAAATGGGCAATGGGCTCATATGATTCGTCCGACAGTCTCTATAAGAACTAGCGAGAATATGAGATAAACAAACGCAGATTTCGAAAGTATCTTGCACAGCAAATCATGGCCTTTGAATTTCCTATCAGGAACAGTTGTGAAAACTCCAAGACGGGATTTCAAAGAGTTTTCGTTTTCTGCTCTTCTGTTTTTCAACCGAGCAAACGTAAATTTTTCGTACTTATTGTGATTTTAATAAATAGGGTAATTTGCAAAAAAAATTAAACGTCACGCGAACTTCATAAACATTTCCTTCAACCTCTTACATTACGTCTTTGATGAAGCTCCCCCTTCAGGGCACCAGTAGCTGATTCCAATGTGTAGGGTAAAGTTATGTTTTATATGCACAAGCCACTTATTCACCAGTAACTGTGCAGACGTCCTCAGCTATTTGCTTTATATGTGTCAATTTTATTTGCCGCAAAAATCAAGATATCAATTCACTTTATACGGCTAGCGTTTCAGCCTTGTCGCCTTCGTCACAGCTTGGAAAGTCAAAGATAATTGCAATACACCCCACGGAACACTATTTCAAACTTACAGAGGGAGGTTATCTCTGAGTTTAACGTCCGTCTAAGGGCACGTGCGAGACGGAGGTCAAACTACTTCATTGCTTTTCCCCTTGTTCTTTTTAAATACGTTTTTTGTTTATAATTGTCTATTTCTTAACAGAACCATGCCAAGATCTATGGAAAGTCGAAATTAGGGCACTATTCAACTATCACTACCCCAGATACCGTGAGTTAGTCAAAAAAAATTTCGCTGAAACTTTGCCCAGAGGGGTTATTTGAGGCGCTGATCACGAATATGACATTCGTTTTTGGCGTTTGCACCAATTTGGTGCAATTGCACCATGCATCAACTCGGTTTCACCAAAATCGCTGAAACTTCGCCGAGAGTGGTTATTTGGGGTGCTGATCACGAATATGACATTGGTTTTCAGCGCGACCGCCGTTTTCAGCGCCTATCAAGATTGCGCAGTCATGTTCATTTTTGCTACAGTGCTTATACAGCTGGAGAGCGCCATCTTTCCGATGCCTTCTTTTATTTTATACTACCCTACAACCATCATTGCACACTCTAGTGTATGCTCTCGCCAAAGCCTTGAGAGAAGAAAGCTTCCCTTCCTTCTTAGTGCTCAAGCAAAACTTGCGAGAATACTGTGGTGCCCCTACTATATTAGCACTGTAATGGAACTAAACGACGCTAGCACCTCGAACGGATGTCATATCCGTGATCAGCACTCCAAATAACCACCCTGGGCGAAGTTTCAGCGATCTTGGTGGAAACGAGTTGTTGCACCAACATGGCGCATTTTCACCAAGTAGGTGCAAACGCCGCAAACGGATGTCATATTCGTGATCAGCACCCCAAATAACCCTCCTGGGCAAGGTTTAAGCGAAAATTATTTTTTTGATCAACTCACGGTATGTGGGGTAGTGATAGTTGAGTGCCGAAATTAGACACCTCAGTTATTTGTTAAATCATTCCGCTACGTGTATTCCATCGGGCAAGTGTTTTCAAAGTTTCATGACGCGAATATCGCTCCCAGCGGCTATTGCCACGTGGGATGTGGTCCAATAAAAAGGCTTATGTACAGCGATGCTCTTTGAGAGAGACGATAGTTAGTCAGCGTGACAAAGGAGTGTCACCTAGCAGCTGCATCATAAGAAACTTTGTTTGTCCGTCTTCTTAAAGCTTTTTCAGAGATCAGCAAACATACGCGCTGTGACATACAGCTAAAAGAAATAAAATCGAATGCTCAAGCGATGCCCGGTAGCAAAGACGACGCGTTCGCGTCAAATGGAGGTCAATTCAGCATGAATTCGCGTGGACGCGGTGTTTACCAGTGCTGAGCAAATCCGTAGTGAAATATTTGACCCGCAGTTTCTTGCTTAGAGATCGGTGCCGCTAAAAATTTTTGATTCAGCACGGTTGCAATTCTTTGCCCAAATAAATTGCAGTGGCATGTGGGCAAGGACTTGCGGAGCCCTGAGGCATAGTTCCTAATTCTTGTGCTCTTACACGAGGATGTCGCTGATTAACCGACTCCATGATATAGTCGTAGGTGGTCCGAGCGGAAGCTGGTTTGGTATGTGATCTCCCGACCAGGAAAGTGGTGGTGGCGCCTTTTCGTCTGTAGTAAACAGGAGGGGTTTTGAAGGGTTTAAATACAATGAAACGATAATAGATGTTACGCGAGTATGGGTAGACATGCGCAGGCAGCCAGCTTTGTGATTCAAACAAAAAAAACGTGGCTAAAGCGCGTGTGTGTGTGCCATTAGGACAGAATATTCGCGAGGGCTGCGCGTGTGACGCGGCGCGATCGGTGCGAAGATTACGCGTAAAATAAAGCTTAGGGCACCAACATCGGTTTGGGACCCAGATAATAGGACGTCAATAGCTCGTACCCATTGCATCGGAGGCAGAGGGAGCGACGCGAAATTCCGGCCTAATGGCACATGTCCAACTTTCAGTAAATCATTCAGCGAAAAGAATGCATGCGGTGTGGTACTAACCATTCGAGCTCCTCTCTGTCTACCCTCCCCTCGGTTCCAGCCTAAATGAAAGTACGGATCACAGATTCATTCCTAAAGGAGGATTACATCAAATAATTAGCATCCAGGGTAGCAAGTGGCGAAGCGACAGGTGGCGCGCACTCCCACTCTCATGGTGCAGGGTTCAAATCCCGCATCAATGAATGCCCAGACCAACCGAACTTTTCTATCCTCCAGGGGTAGGTGAATTGGTACCAAAATCATCCGGGAGGATAAGAGCGCTGACTTGTGCATCGGTTGGAGCCACAAGTCATTGCATTAGCCAAATCGCATTAAGCTGGTAATCTGAATGGAACTAGAATGCGCGGCCCCTTCCCAACATGGAATTGATCGACGCCAATTCACCTTAGCTCCTTTACTTTATCCTTTTATCGTGATATCTTTAAGGTTTGAAAATTAGAAAAGTTCAAAATAAATGAATTTTCAAATTGAAAGAAAATGAAATAAAGTATGAACTGGGAGTCAGCTTACTAGTTGTGATTTCCATGGCTTCGCCAGTCGCGTTCGAGCTCAGGTGACACATGTACTAGGGAAAGCGCGAGCAAAGTCCTTCTCGAAAAAATCGCCATTTTATCACGGGCGTAAAAAATGGAAAAATCCAAGTAAAGTATTTTGTACTGCGTGACCACGTGATGAAACACATACGCAAGTTTCTGAAAGCCTCTAGAAAATTGCAGAGAAAAGTCGCGAAAGTTCTCTTGCGACTTAATACAAAGCGAAATCAAAGGCAGAGATTATGTAATGTACGTAAGAACACAATTTCGTCAACGAGGTCGTTCCAGTGTGCACTTTAGTTGACCCTTTTTGTTACAGCCCTTTCCCACATACTCTTATTTCACTGCCAGTTTCCCACCCCCGTAGTCGTAGCCCTTATTTGCACTTCCATTTTCTTGCTTAGGAGAAAATTATGAAGAATGAAAACCAGTAAAAGCCTATGCCGTTAAGGCCACCATATCTTGCAAACTATCGTGCGATTCTGGTAAATTCGGAAACTCCCATTAGTCGTGACGTGTGGAGCAGGCGATGCGGTCTATCACTTTCTAATACTCTCACTTGAGTGTACTCTTTCCCAATCTTTCCTCGGTACCTGTGGCTGTGCACTAGTGACTAAGACTATAGTACAAGTATAGCTGAAATTTGTCCTTTTATGGAAGAGTTGCACACCTTGCCCTATACATTATTGCGGGTACTTCGCCGTCAAACTTTGCACCACGGCGAGGCATCAAGGAGCAGCCTAAGGCGCGCTTTACGATGCGACTTGCACTGATCATCGTGGAAACCTCCCATCATGAGAGCAAGGCTTTTCTTGCCAGCTCTGGTTTCCCTCATTAGCCTCAGTAGTTTCTTTTATAACACCGTCGGGGGTAATCCTGAAAATTGCCAACTAATCTTGAAATATGAAAGTCGTGTGGATCAGTAGTATAACAATTAGGGTAAGGATAAAAGTATGAAGCTTTTGGCGGTAATCAATCTCATCCTGGGATGCGCCGCATAGTTTATTTCCATTCAGAATCGTGGTGGCTGCTGAATGTCATGTGGCCTGTACAATGCCTTGCGCTGGCCAGCCGATGTACAGGTCAGTGCTTTTAACTCTCGGACGAGTCTGGTACCAATTTACCGACCCCGAAGGGATGGGAGGCTGGGTTTTCCTGGGCGGGCGTTGATGGTTCAGATCCCCGCACCATCAGAGTGGGGTGTGCCACCGGTCACTACAAAATAGAACGGTGAAAAATCTATGAAAGGTTGAACTCGACACCTCCAATCTCACTCTACCTTACGTTTCCTGTGCATCCCTAACCTTTGGGATGTACTGATAGATGCAGACTGGTGCGGGGCTAAGTAAGCCTGTCGCGGAGTTGCTCCCTTTAGCAACTCGCCCCCTTATTGCGACCGTAATTCACACTCGAACTGCAAACGAAATGCCAGGTTGCAAGAAGAAATAAGGTCTAAGGTTGTACTAAAGCAACTTTGGCACGTGAGCGTTTATGTTGGAGTTCCTCATTGCGATAATTTTTGGTTGGGACGCATCTCTTGGCCAATAGTGAGAACTACGGGAACCTAGTCGGAATCCTCTCAAATTTGGTCATTGCAGAATCGCACGAAACAAGGTTACATGAGGTCGAACCATGTGTTGTCGATGTGAGTGGCAGCTCCAGCTTTAAATTATAAGTAAGGTCCCTCTGGCTTCGGGCGCTCCACATTGTTTATCTCGTCCTTTGCTGCTTTTCGTATGCTTTTCGTAAAAGACACATTTCGGAATTACCTTTATCTGATAGTGGATTTACGCTCGATAACAAAAATATTTAGGGATGCTTAGTGGCTTATAGGTGAAGAAAAATGAAAACAAACTTTCACAGCACTGAAAAGAAAGGTTTTCTGCTGAAAAGTTCAGCGATGGTACACGAGTTCACTTGCACAGTTGGGAAGGCTTAAATGCACCGTCAGGGATAATACGAGCAAATTGTGGAATAATTGTGGAATATCAAAGTCGAGGCGATCAATAGTGTAACAATTGAGAGAGAATGGTCAAAACCCAAAAATAGGAGCCCGAATCCTTTTTCTCATCTCTTCTCATTCGCCCCGCTGCATCACTAGCCGCTGAGGGTAGGTGCAAATAGCGAGGGGTTAGGTGAACTGGTCGCGTACGTTGTCCCACTCTCACGGCAACTCGCCCAGTGAGCGTGGCAACGCAACTCGCAGTGCTGCAGGATGCGAGATAAGGCTGCATTCATACTTTGCGCCGGCAGGGCGTGGCTGCGTTCACAGGCAGCGAGGCAAAGTGGCACCGGGGAGGTGCACAGACGACGCAGGCAACGAGAGAGGATGGCAGAGATGGAGAAGCAGAAACATACAGTCGCACCCTGCCGCCGGCACCGCAAAGTATGAACGCGGCGTAAGACTCCAAGGCGCGTAGGCCACATATCATCCCTTCTGTGTCGGCATGCTCATTCACAGATATCTGTTTTCCGAGTTCTCGTTTCCTCTTTACCCGTGGCGATGCTTTTGATAGAATTGGGTTCGAGCTTGGAAAAGGCACTAGATGCACAAAGGGTAGCGATTATGCTAGATTCTACAGCCTGAAACGGTTGCGGTGCCCTGGTCGTTTGCTCGTCCTCAAGCCGTGTAACCTGCGAGTGGTCACATTTTCGGGGATCTCGATCGTACGATTAATGGCAACAATTTGCGAATTGTTAATGGTTTAAAGACCGCAACTAATACTATTACGCTGAGGCTCGAATAAAGAGAAAGAAAAAAAAAAGAGAAAAAAGAGATCTCAGTGAAACCTCCAAAGAAAGAGCTGCAAGCTCACTAGCGGAGGAATGTTAAAGCTGTGGTACATTTCATTATATCGATCACCGATGAGCGCTGAAAATTTGTTGATTCATTTGGCCAATTGTGTCTTTTTTTGGTCCGAACATGGTCAAGCCTCAGAGGTTAGAAAGTAATTTGATGTGATTTTGTCTACCATTATTCCTTGGGTTGAATGATGCGTGACTTATCAACTGCTAAATCAAGTGTTTGTGTGATGTGGAAATAATTTATACAAATGGTGCAATGATAGGAAATTTTTAAAAATATGTTAATATCTACCATACAGCTCAGAAATAATGCGCATCACTTTAAAATTGTTCGCTGTGAGGTTTCATCAAAAAGGTGGGCGAGATAAGCAGACCCTCCGATCAGGGTCAAGCTTAGCGTCCAATAAAATTTTTGAAGTAGGTTTTTTTTACTAACCCATCCCCGTTCTCCAAAACCCACCCCACCCCCACCAATCCAAGATATGACCGTTTCTGAAGAAATCGGGAGGGGTAAAACTGGCAAGTCGTAGATTATGAAGGGTTTTCAGCAGTGTAGCAGTAGAGAAGAGACGAATTGAAATGGAGAAAACCCAGAAAATAGCAACCCGAACTTTTCGTCTTTCGCGTCCCTCTGCATCTCTAGCTGGTGGGGTAGACTGTAGACGGAATAGGGGTCAAATTAGCTGATCGCCGACGTTGTCCCGCTCTCGCCGGCAACTCGTCCTGCTAATGAACTGTAGAACCGCATGCCGTGCTGCAGGATCGTAATAAGATCCCATACAGCGCTTTTCCAACGCGAATTTCTCCATACTTCACCTCTTCTGAAGTGGAATCGTCGTTTTCAAAGAACACGTAATCCCAGTTCTCGGCTGCTGCACTTCAAGACGACACGCCATGCTGCAGGATCGTGATAAGATCCCGGCCGCGGTTCTTCAATGCGAGTTTCGCCACACATAACATTTTCTGAAGTGGAATGTTCCTTTTCAGAAAACATGTGTTCTCAGCGCTCACTTTTCCTTATCCCTCACGGTGCCTTGAAGGATTTTTCGGCCCATGCTTGACCTTGCCTCCGAGCCTTTCCAGTTTGCGTGCGTGTCTCATCACATTCTGTTCGAAGTCAGAATTTAGCCACTCCTTTCCCCATGAAGCTTAAGAATGTCCTAAAAGATGGCTAATAGTGCTCGTACAATGCAGTTTTTCGAAGAGGTAAATTCTGTGGCATACACTGATTAGATTTAGATCCATAAGTCCGAATGTGAACTTGTAAATAGATCGCCTTGGCTGGTCAGGCGCCATTGCTTTTCAGCCGCCAAAAGGCACTTTGGTTTTTTGGATTTGCTTCAAAAACGATTTCTCAAGCGGACAAGAAATGGCCGCCGGTTTTTTCATGTCCGGTAGTGAAAAGAATGGCTTTCGCAGTGGAGAAATGGGACGTCATCGATGTCGTTTATCGTTTTTGTTACAGATATTTATCTTCTCTAATGTAACCATGTCTGTAAACGGAACTTCAAATTTTTACAATATGGGATCCTTCCCAGTCGGCCCTCAAAACTAGTCAACCATTTGAGATCAGTTGATTCAGTCCAGATTAGGCTAAAAGGCTATAATCACCAATAAGAGGGTCAAAAGACCCTTGTTGTAGTGGATCGGATTCATTAAAACGAGTGCAAAAGTCCCGTGCGTGGTGCATCCCGGATGATTAAAGGATAAGGGGACTCGTTGTTGTACTTAAACAATGAATCAACTTAACAGCAAATTTTAACAATAACAATTGACAACAGCAACAAACAACAAGGTAGTTTCTTCCTTCCAAATGCGTGACACATTCGAAAACTGCTCAAAAAATTTTTTTTTCTTCCGAGACAGTGTTTCCGACCTTACTTGGCAGTTGTTTTTGTTTTTATATTGTTGTTGTGAGACTTCTTGTTTACTTTACAGAAAAGCAGAGGATAGAGCCAACAAGCGTACTCGGATAATTCCGAAGAGTACTTTCGCATCTCCCTTTCCTTGGAGAGTCTCACTTCTCACTTCTCTCGACAACCTCTAGCGGCCATCTCGACCCCAACCACCTCCGATTGTCTAACGGGCGCCGATTATTTCCCCGTTATCACCACCCCCGCCCCGATGTTATTTGTGTGTTGTCGCATATGTAAATGTCGCGGCGACGACCAGCCGTGCAAGAATTGCAGTGAGGAATGACAGGTGGAAAGAGGGTGCAGCAGCAGCGCTGTCGCGCCGTCGCCGCCAACCACCACCACCACAATCACCGCCCGCCACCGCCAGGTCGTTGGCGCGGCGGCGGGCTGGCTGGGGCGGAGCCGGTGTGCAGCGCAACTTGTCGACAGTCGCCTGAAATCCCTCCGCCCAGGGGTGTGACCTACGGCCTTTGGGAGTGCCACTGCGGCCCTCCATTTACTCACTGTCTACTTTCGAGCCACCAGCAGCAACACATTCCGATACTGCCGGCTTCCGTTCCGCCGTTATGGACACGGAAAGCTCTTTGCGCAGAAGTTTACGTCGAATCAATCCATTCCGGAATAAGATTTTTCGTCTTCCAGCGACACCACGATTAGCCAGGAATCGAAAATGTGAGGCGCTGTCTATTCTATTGCTTTTCTGCAAAATCAATCCTAATTGTTTTGGAAGTCTTCACGTTTTTTGAGGAAATCCGATTCTTCCGGATAGAATTATTGGTCCTTTGAGATTTCATTGTTTCTCGGAAACCACAGAGCCATACATAGTTTGACTACTATTATCTGCTTAACTAGTTTATACTTCTATATATGAAAAATTAAGAAATGGGTTTCAAGACTTTTTATTACCTATTTCATGTCTAAACTTCACTGGCCATTCCTTTTTAAAGATCGCCCTCCCGTGCATATTGACGATCTTGATTTATCAACTATTATCAGTGAGTATCATTCCTAACACCTGCTAATACTTTAATGATGTTGGTCTACTTTTCTCATTATATAATGTTTTATAAAGAACACAATTGCTCCTTTTGAAAATTTCTGCTTCAAAAGTCATCGGTTCATTTGAAGAGCTGTCACTTCGCCTATTTTGGCATGAAAAGGATTGGCCCTATGTGGACATAGGAGGAGCAGCGTGTTTCGTCCCCTCTAAAGCTCCTTCCCTTACCTGACTCAGGAGAATTCGCACACCCTGGCTCCAAGACATTTCATCGCATCGTCCACCCGTTATTATTGGCTTTTTCATTGTGATGGGATGTATATTCAGATGCATTGGCCTGAAACGCAACCCCCTCCCCACCCTATAACGATAGTTTCGGAAATTGATGAACTTTGTAAAATCAACAAAATAAATAATGAATAAATGATAATAAATTACGTTGCGACAATACTAAATTACATTAATGTTGGCCAAAAACGGTGGTTATGTAGCCCAATTGTGAATCTGTGATCTGGTGTGTGCATCTCCCAGATCGCGCAATCGATTCGATTTCACAGACTCTCTTCCATCCCCAACTAGTCTCTCATTTTAAGTTTTTCTCCTTTTTCTCTCATTTCTTTCCTTGGATTCATTCCTTTCTTCTTATAAATTTGACTCTCTTAATTTACTTTCTAAATACTTTCGAAGGGTCAGAACTCCTTTGCCACCTTATTAACACCCCTACTTCCTACTCATAATTCTTTGTTCCTCTCTCTTTACTTTTTCGGCTGCTTTCGTTCGTAGTGATTTATCTTTTATCTCCATACTTTTTTCTCTTTTTTTAGCTTTTTCCGGTGTAGTGACTTTCTAATGTTTTGAATATAAAGTACTGAAAAATAACTTCCGAGATCTTATTCAAATAATCAATGTTACATGATAGAGAGTCAGTCGTGATTTTTCATTTTTCTTTTTTCTTATCTTTGTTTCTTCCTCTTTTCTTACAACTATTGCTCTTATATTTGTCGGTTGAAATTGCCAACACTTGGGCCTATATACCGTCTCACTTACTATTAGAACAAGGTTTGGAATTGATATGAGTATACTATAACAGAGTTTCATTTCAGTTTTTTTCCATTTCATATGGACGAGCCTTTTTTTTGAAGGGAGAATTTTTGTTGAAATTTTTTATGATCCATTACGCCTGCACTTCATTCCCTGTGGGTTGCGAAAAAATTGCTCGATATTTGAGGTATTCGCTTTGCCGTGTGACTAGTGATCTTTTGGTCGCACTCATTCCTGGTTAATCTTCAGTTATCTCCCTAATATAAAGATTTATATAATCGGTACTGGGAATCCCTCTGGGAACTGCTGTGCATAGAATTCCTGTGAGAGATTCAACGGCATGAGAATCCGTCTCGGACTCGTGTGGTGGCTTAGGAATGTTGCGACAGTTTTATGTTAGATTCATTCAATTTTGGAAGAAATAAAGGCATAGCTAACTGGCGTAGGTTCATCTGAAGTGAAGCCAACGCGACAGCTACTGCGCTGCTTCTATCTGTTTAATCAATTTGCCCTAATCGCTCGCCTATACCAGGTGTTTGTGGAAAACTGAATATCGAATTGTATCGAAAAGGATTTCTTCTCCTTCTTGTCGTTTTTTTTACTATTTGCATTTACTGGAATTCATTTTTCTCTTTTCAAGTCGTTATGGCAGGTCCGTATATCCATACTATTCTGAAATATAATTAATACATATGGATTATCTGCAAATAACTTTGCTAATAAGTATTAAATATTCATTTATTAGTTTAACAGTAGTTTAATACCTTTTATAAATTTACTAAATTCAATAATTTTCATGTAAATATACACACAGTACTGCTTCTTCTCCCTTCCCTTACTGAAAAGCAAAAAGTACAGAGGGAGAATATTCACCATTGTTTAGTTTCCGTCGCCCGTGCAAAACGGAAACCGAAATAACTCATTGTTACGAGACCCCCCCAAAAAAAAGAAACTCTTTTTAATTATTACCAAAAAAATGAAATTCTTTTTAATTATTACTTCACTATTTAGAATTTAACACTTTTAACTTTCAAAGAACCACTGTAGCGTTTATTCTCTTAATAACTCACCGTTCTTTGCTTTGGCTTACTTTGAACTCGTTTGGAATGTTGATTTCTCTAGCGATAGAGCTGTAATGACGATGCGCAGTGTTTTCTCTAACAGTCTGCGTCTCATGATCTCTCATCGTCCCAATGTACCTCCTCTTTTTATCTCCGGCCATGTACGCACCGTTAATAACGATGGTCGAGCGGTGTGTCCTTGTTCAGCGGCTATTTGTCGCTCGTGCATCACTGCACCAATCGTGCAATCGACGACGACCTCTGCCCTCACCCTGGCCTGTTCATGAAATTACTCAGAAAAAGTCATCGCGCACGCCTTTGTTGATATTACATGACTTGGGACAACGGCGGAAAAAGCTTGACGCCATCCGCTTGATGTCACACGAGATTCACATTTGAGGGGAATAAAGCCGGTTTAGGATGCGCCACGCATTCAGCACCTTCAGAGAATTGCAGACGCATTTCAGCGCTACCAGATGGTAAATGGTACAGCTATCAATACCGATCTACTGTAATACTACAGACGTTAAGTAAATTGTGGGAACTTCTCAGTGAGCACGTATTGTGGATGCATCACGGGCAAATTCTTTTTGTTCAGCTTTTTGTATGGTGCAAAATGTGTCGCAAGAAAAAGAATCGACCTGGAAAAAAGAAACAGTAACAGAATCAGACATTTGGCATGAGGTAGGGCAGGATTTGTGTACTACGGCATTACAAATTACTTCACGCATGCCTTTGTTACGGTAAACCGTTTCTATGGGCGCACCATTTATAAAGTTGTTTGAATGCTCCGTTCGTACAATGCCTTTACGGGACCAGCCGGTATTCATTCACTGCAAATTTACCTTCGAACAACCAGTCAGGAAGGTAATCGACCATATAGGTCAGACCGGAATCCGATCTGTGGTAGTACGAGACAAGGTCCAGGCCTTCAGCATCTGCACTATCTTCAGCGTCATTCTAAATGATTATTCGGAATGCACAACTTGTACCAAATAGCGTCGGTTGAAAGTCGATGGTAGCGATCTATGAGGTGCTGGAAAAAGATCTATTTGCACAGCCATGGGGCCGGGGCTTATAAGTGGGCCTACGGAACATATAACCCCTGTTCACTAGTTCAGCTAATCAAGGAGTGTTATTCATGGATAGTTCCTATACACTTACCTGTGTGATAGTAACAAACCAGCGATAGAAAGGTGAAAGGCTGTTGCAGCGCAGATGGAATTGATCCTGCGGATCTGAGAGTGTGAGATCAGCGCCTCCATTCTCTGCACTCTCGTTTTTTTTTGAGTAGTACAGGAAACTTCTCATAGATCGTTTCCATAAGGTCTTATATAGCATAAGGTCGCCGTCAGTCTTTGCAACTTTGCAATTCTGCGATTTTAAGGCATCGCACTTTCGCACGCGATACTGCGACCTTGAGATTGTACCATGCCGCCACTTCGCGTGCGACAGTGCGACGCCGCAAAACCGCACAATCGCAAAATCGCAAAGTATCACAGTGGCCTGAAGAGTGCTAGTGCGATGAGGAGGGGGCATCTTATAAAATGCTGCACACCTAAGCATCTCTGAGGGATCTTTGAGGGATCAATCTGCGCACTCGAGCGCATTTTTTACCTGACCTTAGTGGATGAGGGAAGGAATTCCTTTCCTTCTTCAGGCTTAGGTAGAAATAACATCCAAAGTTAGATGCCTCCACCCTCCCCTCAGAGTAATAGAACCCATGAAGTAAGTCTTCTCTTTTCCTTTCTATAAGCCATGAATGTTTCTTACAGGCTCCCATGATTATCGATGAATCATCTTTTTTTTTGAGGAATTTTCCATTACGTCGTTACTAATCAGTCATTAAAATCTTTTTGAACACTGTCGATCCATCATCCAATTCTTATTTGGTTCTACTTCATAGTACACATGATACAGCCATCAGAGGATGAAAAATTAGTGATTCGGGTGATTTGTGGGGTAATTTATCGTTATTTTTTATGTAATTCATCTCCATTCCTTCAATTCACACTTTCATTAATTTTTTTTGGAAGTGAAAATTGGTAATCTGGATAATTTACTGGATATTTATCTTGATTCTTTGGTAATTCATCGCCACTCTTTCATTTCACTCTTTCATTCATTTTTTGCATAGGTCTCCATGGCAACGATTGTGGGAAATCCCATGTGGGAACCTTGACATGACTATGTGGTGGCCGGTTTCGATTCGAAAGAGCTTTTCGTAAACTCAAAATGACTTTTGGTGTTAACATGATTTCTCAACGAATGTACGTATCGGTTTAGTCGGAGAGGGGATCAAATTACAGAGTTAGTCGGCTGTTTACATGGGTTTGTAATTCGTCGCCATTTGCTGCTGCTGAACCAGCTTTAATAGGGCTGAAATCCGTTACACCTGTGAGGGTGCGATCAGAAAGAGTAAAATGATGATTGAAGGATATTTTTATTCAAAATCTGCCACTTCTATGACAAACACAAAGTGCCTTGAACTGATGATGGGGACAGTCGGGTGAAAGTCGAAAAGCCTAAACGGAAACTGTACACCGGCCCAGCTCTTATATTTAGATAGGCCCAAACGTTCTCCTCCTCTTTTCTACATATGGTCTTTCGCGTGCAAAGTTTCGCGCGAGAAAATCAAAATTGGCAGAGATATCCTCTCAAAATTTCGTCCACACCGGTAACATGGGCGGGGCCACGAGTGCTGTGGTAGCCACAGCACTTTACCTGGATGTATCTCTGCCGGATTGTGATTTTTCACATTGAACTTTGTATACGGTTTGATGAGGACAAGTACAACAGAACTGTATGGAAATAAGAAATGCTCTATGCCGGCTCCTTTAAAGTTGATACATGGTTTATTATGGGTGCATGTACGATTCCACTTTTTCAGAAACCATAACGAATTTCGCGCGCTTGGTTGACTGGGCACAGAAATGTGGTTATCGTCCACGCTCTATTCAGTGTTTTTGCCTCTCATAACGAATCCGGTGCCAATTATCGGATCCTGGAGAATACGGAATTTAGCGGTTCTGACGGATTTCGTTTATGATCGTGCTCGCCTTAATTACTATCGTTTTAAGACCAAAGCCTAGCCTATAAATGAATCGGATTGCAGGGAGCATCACTAGAAGTAACGTTGCTACTTACGAATGGCCGGGAAGCCATTGGTGCAATTTGAAACCTTATCTCTTCGGAATCAGGGTACAGTGCCTTGGAAAGCGATCGGTGCCAGGTTCAACGCGACTTACAGGGGCTGCCAAGAAAAGTAGTTTTGCTCACGGCTCACATCCGCCCATTACACAAAACATAGGGAAACGATAGAGATAAAAGTATTGGGGCAAAATACTCCCGAAATGTTCCTCTAAAAGCAGGAACAAGCTGTGGCTCCGTACGTTCTGCTTTATAAAAATATGGAGCTTTCTTTCGGCACAGTTGGGCCTCAGGGTACCTACAGTATCAAGGTCCGCTTAAAACAGTGAAGCTAGGTTCCGTGGTAGGTCTTTTGTGGAAAGCTTCCTGAGGATTAGCCCTTCGGCTCATGGAAGTCACAGAGCCCTTGCTACTCGGACAACGCTGCTATGACCCGGAGTATCACTTTCCATGCCTCAAACCTGCCTCCGGAGGGGTTTCGGTGGAAACGGCACGTCCTGGTTCTTGGAAACGAAGGGCGCTGGGAACCCGGAAAAGACGGAATGTGAAAGAGCACCACCCAGTATGATTCCCCTTAGGTAGCCAGAGTGAACGGACCTTAGCAAGGTTGTGAACGAGGGCGACGAAATTTCGGATTTTGCTCAGTTGAGGTGACACATTTTGTTCACTCTTTCCTCGCTCCCGTTCCTGCTCGTGCAGAAGGCTGCCAAGGAGTATAGTGATAGAGTGAGGTCTGCTCTTGAATCTGGGGATGAAAATACCTCAACAGAATTTGCTGTAGTTTGACTAAAGCGGGGTTTAAAGAAGAAGAAACAAGATTACTTTTTTTTGGCACCCCCTGTATATGGTCCGTGCGAAACGGGAACCAAACTAACTGTTTTTACAAGTCCTTTCCCAAATTACTCTTTGACTGATCCTTTATTTTTGAATCAAAAGCGCACAAAATCAACAAAAATACTCAGTTATAATCCTTCCTTATTTAGAATCAGTGCAAATAAAAATATTGGAGCCGATGATAACTTAATGTAACCCTTCACTATTTTCAAAACTCAAGACTTCGAAAAATCTCATAGCTACTTTATTTGTGCGTTGGTTTGCCCTCTTAATGTAATGTAAAGACTGAGTACATATTTAATAATTAACATTATTTCGAATGGACGTGGCATGCATGGCGTATACCAGAGAGAGCTTAATCAATGATGAAAACTGATTTTGATATTTTTCTCTAATAGCTGCTGATTTTCGCCGCAGTCCGCGATGCGAAAGTTGTTACAAGTATGCTGAGTTATGGGCAAAAGCTTCGGTCTCGGACGGGACTCGAACTTGCACTCCATGCTTCCGGACATGTACTCCAGAAGCTGAGTTAAGGTGAAAGAGGTGTCGGTAGTGCAATGGATTAGCACATATGCCCAGAAAGCATGGAGTGCGGGCTCGAGTCCCGTCTGAGACCGAGGATTTTGCCCATAACTCAGCATGCTTGTAACAATGATGAAAACGTGATTCCCATTGGACGGTTTGGTCGAAACAAGGTGAATACATGTTACCCAGTCGCATACTCACTTGAGGAGACCATTAAACTGAGAATGAGAATGGGCCCGTTAAACTCCTCCGGCGGATTTGCCTGCAAGAAAATATCAGGCGAATGAATAGATATAAAAACCCCAGCGAAAGTAGATTGAAAAACGCCGAAGAATTCGTTGCAGTGAGATCGTTTTCATTTTCACCTCGTTATTAATGAGATTGAGGGTGGTAGTTGACCTCGTTGATTTCACTGCGACGAATCTATTGCGATTTGAATAACTCATGGAATCATTCCATCGTGCAGAATTGATCTTTTATAAGGAGAAAGAAAAAGTTTCAAAGTTTGAAAACACCTCAATCCTTCCGCAAGTTTTGTAGTGCTATGGCACATACATATGCTACTATATATGGCTGTTGGAGCACTTTAACCTGCGCAACACATGTTGTTGCACCCAAAACGTCTCCTCAGTGGCCAAGTGCTACGCATGGTGTCGCATCAGTACCAAACCACAATTTTTTCGTATTTTGAAAATATATCTTGCTCAAAAGCTGTCACAATATGTTTTTGAATATAGAGAATAACATATCTTTCTGGAACATTTCCCTTTCAAAAAGTAGCTGGGATTTTGGCACCACGCTTTTTGAATACCATAGCAAGCAATAACAAAACAATTGACAAGACAACTACTCACCTCTACTGCTAAGACCTCGACTAAGATAACTTTTCTAGTGACAACGGACTTACCTGGTCTTACAAAAGTTCAGTATTTGCCTAGGAGTGACTTTAAAACGCAAACCAATTTTTCTGGTACAATGATGGACAGATATGTTGTTCTCCATATTCGAAAACGTATTCTGACAGCTTTAGCCTTCACAAATCGATGATTTCACGTGACCCCAAAAAACAGTCCTGGGTGGCCAAGTGCAGCACACGGTGTTGCACGATTTGAAGACCAGATAAAAACGTCTAGCTATATGTACAGACAGGAACGGTGAAAATAGCCTCGATACGTTATGTGTTGAAAGTAACCAAATACAGTTGATAGATATATAGTAGCGCTCAAAAGTCTTCGGCGAAATGGTCTTTCACTTGGGTTTTTTCACTTGTAACTTTTTTGCAACTGCACCGATTTAAGAGAAATTTTAGTATGTTGTCCTTGGAGACATTGCATACTTAACATACTAATTTGGCGCGCAACGGTGTAGGTTACGTGGTTATATGAAATTTTTTAATTTTGGCATGCCATCGCTATGCCGTCCCGCTGTGCCGCTGTCATCAAAAGTCGTGGTCTTTCTACAAAATATTAATGTTCTCTGAGGCTTGCTCTTTTTGTTTTTGTATAGAAAACCGTTTTTCTTGAACAAGCCTTTTACTTTTTTTTGGGTGGTCTTGTAGTAAATTCTTTTAAAAAATCATGAAAAGTGGCAAGCGGCGCTCAAGTGGAAGGAAATGTTGGCAATAGGTTCAGGCACCACTTATTAAAATTTTGTCAAATTTGGTCAAGTAGAAAAAAAGTTATGACAAAAAAGTTTTGGCCGAAGACTTTTGAGCGCTACTGTAATTTTGGCTGAATTCTCTTTCTGGATTGAGAAATGTCCCTTTTTCTGTGGATGGTCTCTCCTGCTTTTGTATCTGATCTTTGACCAACATTTCTGGTGCAGGAGCTGGAGGCCACAAATTTTACGTTCCTAATGTCAATGATCAGTGAAGCACGAATGCGTGACCTATTCTCGAAATGACTTTTTGGACGAATGAAAAGAAATTTCAGCCGTGATATCCAATGGTCCACTCACCTAACATTCTCCCCTTTAAATCCATCCTTATGGTTGTTCAGTTGCTCTAGTGCTTCGTGAACTCGTTTAGTTCACGCGAATTTCCTCTTATAAAATCTCATCAGAGAGTGAAAGAACTTCACTTTTAGGGATTGCTATTGCAATGAGGGGGGCATCCTATAAAAAGTGGCACAGCTAAGCAACTCGGAGGGACCTATGAGGGGTCAGTCTGCACATTCAGACGTACATTTTTGCTCTAATGGAGTGAAGAAGAAGTTGCTCCTCCTCCTAGTAGCTTGGGTAAAAATAAAAGAAATAAAGTCCTTAGTGAGATGCCCGCCCCCTCAAAGCGGTAGCACTCTTTGAGGTATAGAAGTTGCCAGGAGCAGATTCGATTTGGAGTACTGTATTAGGGTAAGTGGGTTGGTATCGCAAAAAAATTAGAATAATGTTGCAAAAAGAACCTTCAATCAGAAATTTTTAAATGATATTTAAGTGAAAAACTGTTCAAAAAATTGAACTTTTAATATTCCAGTCGGTAATGGCGAAGATGTAACGAAAGAATGGAATTTCGAGCGAGCCTCATTTCGACGACCTGAACGAACAAATGATATCACCACCTCAACACCCACCCTGGAATCCTCATTCAAGGTAGCACTTCCCATTCTTTTTTCTTTTTTCGTCACTTTCATCGATTTTCATAGTTTTCGTGTTTTTTTATTCATTTTTTTATTCGAGTTACCTATGCCACGGCGAGTTTTGGCGCTCTAGCCTCAACTACTTTTTGAAAATAATAGGCGTTTATATAGTAAATATGTGGGCTTCATTTACAGTAATGTTCTTGCTTGTCTTTCCTGTTTTCTCAATTTTACATTCTTGTTGGCATAGAGGTTAGCAGCGTCGCTGACCACCTTCTGGATCCGGATTCAAACTATACGCAAATCTTTATTCCTTCAACCTTGATCACTTAATTTCACACAATTCTGCTGAATTTGTGTGAGGCTACAGGACAGCAGCCTCTAACAAATAGGCTGGCTTCTAGAGAGTCTTTGTTTGGACCGAGACAAGAAAATTCAGCTTGTGAGCTGCTTAATTTATCTTCAATAATTCTGTTATACAATTAATTTTTTGCTAAAGATTGCAAAATTGTTTTATCGATCCGATCGCAATTCTATTTGAATCTGCCCTTACTTTAGAGGCAAACAAAGAAACGAAGTTTTCGATTAAATTGAGCGCCCTTCAGAATTACTCAAACGCTGTAAGTACTCACTAAGGTTAATGCGCTCTAAAAAGTGAACGCATTTGGCAGCGAAGAACAAGAAATCTTCAAACAACACATTTTATGACCCAAAAGTCCCCATTAATCAAATTTCCTAATTTCCGTTCGGTGTGACCTTTCTGTGACGTCGTGTGATTGTCGTCTTCATTAATGGATCTGAGGTGGCCGACCATCTCAAGGTTCCTATTTCCATTTATGGTACTACATAGGCTTCCGATTTATGGGTGGGTACCCATGAAAGGAGGGGAGAGGGGCGTGGCACACTATGGAATGAGGGGGCGCAACTAGGTTGGTTATCAGGATGCTAGACATGGTCAAGTGGTGCGTTGAGCAATTTTTTCACAAATACGACTTCAAAACCGATGCATGATCAATCTTTTCCCTTCCATGACTGGTGTTGTTTATGAACTTAATTGGCCTTCCTAAAAAAGTAGTCAATCGATCCCCGTCCTGGTCCCCTGTGGCTTCCTTCCCGCCTCTTCTGGCTCCGGCTTTTCGTCTAGCACTGAAGCGCTCGTGATAGCGTACAAAGGACAGAGGAGAGAACGAATTCACAAGTTTCAAGCTGACCCACCCAATGCTGTCATGAAATATGCCTTCTACAAAGCCTAAGAAGCATTTGCACAATGGCAAAACACAGCTACACAGCTTGCGAGTGAATTTGCGTGCTTGCCAATCCCTGTCGAACGACTTGGTCAAACCTTGCGATTAGTAAAATTTCGAGTTGAAACCCCACCAGCGGGTCTTAGCCATACAACCCTTCTTCGTTCTATGATTGATGTTGAAAAATTGGAAAATGGTTGACTGGAATAGTCGTCAGTCGGTAAATGTCGCATAGAGCAAAGCATAATTATCGATTGAGAACCTTTTTTAGAAACCACCTCAACGGCAGTAAAACATGGTCGATAGGGATTATCAGATGAATTTTCAAAAAATAGGACTTTTCCCCATGTGAATTTCTCATCCCATGCTTGACCCTGACCGCAATCTCAATATGGAAGGTGGTCTATGAGCATAAAGGCGATCTTGGTCTAAAATGTGCTTTTTCCTTCACGAAAAGAATACTCCAGCGGTGTTCCAACAAATTCTTCTGAGATGCGCCATGCATTCGATTTTTTACAGAGTTATGAGAGCTTGTGAGGGGCCTACTTTGTACGCATGCCTGTATTTTTATCCAAACACTTGATTAAATAGCCCCTGGTCAATCCGAAGATGGAGGGCACTTTTGAAGCTTGAATAGGACTCAATCCATTATCTACGCACGCGATGACGACGCCCTTTTCCCATGAATCATCTTGACCGTCCAATAATGAGGCAGCATATTTGGTGCGCTTTATAAAGGTTAATCATAAAAAGGGAACCGCACGGCTGAACATAAATTACGAAAGGGGAAGGATTACGGTATCAAAAGCTCTGAAGGGGTGTCGCTGTTATTGATCACGTGCACCCTACTGGCTTCTTTCAAGTCCATAAAAAAAGTTGTCGTTCTGTACCGTACCCTTAGCCTGTAAAGCACTCAATGTCAGAAAAGTGACTAACGAAAAATCGGTTGAAAAAATCGAGATGCGCAGGAGTGTTCTTTTTATGTCAAGCCAAAAGTGCACTCCACAGGAAATTCCCAGTCAATATTTGAACAGGTTCTTTTTCTGGGAGAAAATAACTTTCCCAAGAGGGCCTCTTTCGGCCTCTTGAACGTAACGGCTGCACTTATCGGGGTTTTGATTCATTTAGAGGCCACATCTGGTAGGTTGAAAGATTGAGTTTGAAAGAAAGATTTAAATATTGCCTTTGAATGAGGGCGACGAGTTTTCAGCTATTTCTGCGGGCGCAATGTAAATCAGTATTATCAAAACTCAAATAAAAACTCAACAAAAAGTTAATTATGTGTTTATAGTTGAATTTTTTTAATGCTATTCAATGAGGCGGAGGCGGTGTGGTGACAATGAGACCGCTCAGGATCGAATAGTGTATTAATGAGAACTGAGATCAACCAGTCCTTCCTAGATTCGGAGCTTCTGATTCCGTCCATACTTGTCTGGAAGACAAGAACCTTGACGAGTATTTAGGCTCCCCCCTTTAGGCCACTAAGCCGAAACCGCTTCAGCTGCCACTACGATTTTAGGTGGAAATAGAATGCGTGGCGCATCCAAGAATAGATAAGTCGATGCAAAGTACTTCATCCTTTTACACTCTGATAAAATCAATTGACAATGACAAATGGAACATAATATGGGGGTAAATATGTACAATTGATAATTTTTGATAACTGCTGATTTCCGCCGCAGCCCGCGCTGCGAAAATAAAAAATCAAAAATCAAGAGAAATATGTCACAAACAACTGATTCATTATCAGATAATCAGTTTCGTATACGGTTGTCATTTTTGATTATTCTTACTTCTAATTATTTGCTTTATACTAGTTTTTTGATAAATTTTACTGAGAAACCTACTGAATTAGAAAGAGGTAACAGTAAAGAGTCGAGCTTGGCGGTATCGGGGGAAACCCTCAAAAACTGCGATCGCTCCCCCAAAAAGGGATCCACGGCCCCTTGAAAATTTTATGAAAAAATGATCCTCGCATAAGGGCTGGCGTCGCTGCACCGTCTGTGCCTATACTCGACGATCTTTTTTTGTGATATCGACAAACTGTCTCAAAATTTCCCCGTGTGGGTACTCTTCAGGACTGCGTGAGTGTCGAGCATTTGTCAAGAATTTGCTAAGAAAAATTCGATGAATACGACCCCCTACTTTCCAGTACTACTGTGAAGGCTTCCTCGACAGAGACCTTTGAACAGGAAACTAGTTGAACTCGTGAAGTTGTCAGTGAAGTACATAGTTCCGCCACTTCAGTAGTATGCCGTCAATTTTTGTCAATTTTTTCAAGAAATATTGGTTCTGAGTGTTTGCTCTATTATATCGGCATTGAAGAACAAGTGGAATTTTCCGGTTCCGATTGCTCGCTCCGCAGGTGGTGGCGTTAAAATGATCCATCCACTGGCAGACATATTGAGTGATCTCACAGGTTGTGCAAAGGCATCTGAAGAACAACTTTGGGCATTCTTTCACCTTTAAAGGTCCAATGTTTGTTATTTGCTCAGCCATGCTATAGAGCATAGGGCAGCCACTGGTAAGATGCCAGGTGCTCAGCCGTGACAATCTGTAGCCTGTTTTATAGACCGATGTTTCGACGTTGTTGCTCTTGTCAGAGTCGAGAAGGCATTTCTTGGAAGTATGTAGCACTGGAGCTGTTCGTTAGTGTAATCATTTGGGAGACGTTCATCAAAACAGTGATGGCATATGACAGTTTGATGAATAGGCAATGGCTGGTTCAAAGAAAAAACTCGAGACCCAGCCCGAAGTCAGTCAGCCGGACAGTTAGTGGTGGCATAGTAATGTTTCCGACGTACTCGTTTTACTTTGAGGATATCAAAATGACTTCAGGTCTCTGAAAAATTCCTCATAATTAAAATCACAAGCTTGGAGAATGTGGAAAGCATGTTTCGGCTTTTTGATAATTTACAATTTGGGTTAATAGGAATAGAATTGGAATGAACTGACTCAGACTGATGGTAGAACTGCGATGATGCCCATGTGTTCATAGCAAGAAAAAAAGCTATAAAATCCGCCTTAAGAAAGGCTAGGATCCTCTCAAAAGGTGGGTGATGGTCAAGGTACGTTGGGAGTCGACCATTCCTCGACAGAAGGGGTCGCATCTGACGAGCGGGATGGGGAGGGGGTCGTAATAGCAGAGGTGAGCCACGGTCTCAAACTAGATGATAAACAGAACGTGCCGTCAGCTGATAGGGTTATGTAAGAAAATATTATTGAATTTGAGTGATCAGCACAAAAATTACAGTGATAAAATACTCACTGATACTGTAATACTATGCTTCTGCAATGTTACTGGTATTGTAACGATTATGCGTTATGTAGGTATTAAAAAAGAAGGGGGGGGGGTCGTACTTGGGTGCCCGTTGAAGAGGGCCGTACTGAAGCGGCCATTTACTTCGATATTTGGATGTGCCCTGGTGATGATTATTGTTCAGGTATAACCTTAATATAGTATAATTATAGCTATTATAATACTTTTCTGATACGATATAATTAATCGTAATCCTAATTATGACTACACTTCTTTTACCCGCTTCTACTTTATTTCTTTCATTCATTTCACTATTTTACTACTTTACTACGCTTCTACTTCATTTCATTTTTCATTTTTTCTATTCATTTTTACTTTACGTCATATGCACTATTATATTATTTTTATCGATTTTCTGGTTTTTACGCTCAAATGATACAATTGCTTCATGTATAGTTAATGCGGCTTTTTGCAACAAACTTTATTCATAAAACCAATAAGAATATATCCGTTATCTCTTCCATTCCCTCACTGGCGTACCCTTAGTGAGGGAACATATAGATGAATATTTCAATAAATAAATAATATTCAGTAAATCTTTTCCTGGAGTTGCACTCCTTGGCAATCTATACAGAATATAACTTTTGAAAGGTTGAATCGAAGTCCTCCGTTATGTTGTTTCGCAGTGCAGTTGGCCATATGCCATGGTCGACTGACCGATCGACACCTGACTGAGTGGGGAGTCGTTCGGCGCATTTCCTCGTAATCCCTCATCACTCTTACTAATCGCCCAATTCTCTGACCTGATGATTCGTACACGTCGCGTACGTCTGTGCTGAATCTTGCCCTCACCGGATGTTGCAAAAGCTCGTTGGTCTCATTTGAACGACTTTTATTGAGTGATCCTCGCGACTTGAACGACGTCGATGCCAGTTTGGCTGTCTTTACACTCAGGAAAACGGATTCCTTCCCCGCTCTCATCCTCGCCACCACCCCTCACCCCGACCTCCTCCTCCCAGGGGTAAACAAAATACGTGCCGGCGCGCGGCGATCCCATTGAGGAGGGGTCCCGATCGTGTGACTTAAAACACACTCACTCATCTTCATAAATAATCGGCGATGTCTGAATACGAGAGGGCGTTGGCGCCGATGAAGAAGCTGCTCCTAGCACATATGACGCCGAGAAACAGAAAAAACATACGGGAGATGAGGGAACAGCCTCAGAAAACATGAATGGTCCCCTATCTGCAGCAAAAGTTAGGATATATCTTTCCTCGATCAATTTTGATCTTATGGATAGCGAAGTTTGGGACCACGTTGCTTTTTTGATGAATACAAAATTCAATTTTCGGCCTATTTTTGTTCTACAGGGGAACTAGCAGTGTTCATATTTCCCGCCTGTTCAGACAGGATTATTGATTGATGAAAATTCAGTGATCCAAATCCAAGCATATCACATTAGCAGACGTTCGGCAAAGCATCGAGGAATCTCTGAGAAAATCACATTTTTTAAAAATTGAGCCAAATGTGCAGGAAATAATGTCACACTTCAAAATTCATTCTAAAAACTCAAAAAAGATTTGCAAAAAAGAAAAATGCGTATAAGCAAAAAATGTTGGCTCTTAGCGTCTTTATCAAATCTGCATTAGAACAACTGTATGGTAGACGTAAGGCTACGGTCAGAAAATTACTCAGATTTCTGACGTGACCCTTCCTTGAAATTTATAATATAAAAATTTTTAAAAATTTTGAAAGCGTTACCTTAGCTTGCCACAATCAATGGACATGCACTGGACATTTCATTAGTTGTTCAGACTCAGCTTACATAATTTATTAAGGATTATGAAGTATGATATATTCGAGATCCAAGCATCCTTACTACGGTTCTGCACTTTTGCAGTTTTGCAGTTTTGCAGCCTTCTATTTTCCCATGAAATCCTATCTATCGCTCCAGTAAGTCATACTCAGGGCCGAAGCGGTACTCAAATGCCTCAACCATTTTTTGTGATGAGTCAAAAACACGGCTTCTACTGAAGGTTGATGATTGTAGACTTCTACACTTCTTATCTCCCTCTTCATGTCATCTGATTAACTTCAAATTCTTATCCTATGTACCCATCAGAAGGGATTACCAAGGCTATATTTTTTTCCAGCTAATCACTACTGATCTGAAATCAGCTGGCTTTCTTCTAAAATGTTTATTTTATCGTTTTTATTTGATTCTGCCAAAGAAATTTGAACTTTTGTTCGATTTGTTAGCTTCAAAGTTGACATTAAGCGGCCATTGTTGTCGTGGGAGTGCAGGATTGAGCGCGTCTCGTGTTACTTCGTCCCAGGACTCGTTACACCTCGAAAAGCGTCCCGACTTTCTGCGTGTGTGTGTAACCCTGCTCTCGGGACCATTGTATAGACTCCAGCTGGTCCCTATAGAATTCTTAGAAACTACCTCGTGGTGCAACCACCACATGTGGTCTTCATCTTACGGCTACTATAAAAACGTGCAGCTCGATGAGATGGAATGAGCTTTCAGGGTCATAAAATTCGATAGGCTATTGACTAGATGATGTTACATCCACCACAGAACACGTTAGCCAGCAGTGATTGAGGTCAGGTTAGAAAGTAGGTGAATGTGTTGACCCAACAAAATGAGTAAAAAGCAGACGATGACATTCCAGTTGGTTTGACGTTTGATGAAGTTGTCCAGCGGACCGAGAAATCCAGAGCAATTCAAGCTGAAAATCTCGGGAAGAACTTTTGAAAATCAGTTTTTTCGCAGGGACGAGGTTTGACCCCGTAGTAGCGTTGGACTGCGTTGCTCTACAACCCTCGGAACTCTCCAAGACATAGGGTCCCTATCCAAACCGGTTAGCTGAGTCTGACTTTTCTCCAAATTATTTCCTTAACTCGACCGCCTCAGAAGGATATTGACTGGCTTTTAAAGAGAGCTAGTTTCCATAGATGAAGGTCTAGGTTATATAAGTAGGCAGTTTTCACAATATTTTTATAAAAAATTGTACGGCGCTGAACGAACAGATAGAATGGGTTTTTGAAGTATTGGCTGTACATCTTTTTTGTATGAAAAAATGTGGAGAAGTGTCTATGAATAAATGGTGAAAGATAGAGTTTTTGGCGTAGGTCATCTGTAAAAGTTTGGAGGTTGGATCTGTAAAAGGAGGTCGTGAATCGATAATCATACTTTGTACTAGATAACAGTGGAGCAGTGGTCAATTCGAATGAAGATCAACATCATTTTTTTTGTTTTTCTTTTGTAGAGACGGTTTTGAGGTTTGAATGGAGACACGGACAGCCCTGCGGCGGCACAAGTTTCACAAGCATTGACGGGGGGAGGGTAGAAAGGGTTACTCGTATTCTTTGGGAAAAATTCCTCGACCCAGGCTTGACCCTGTCTGAATTTAGCGATCGAGTGGGGGTGGTAGGTGAAGAGTGGCAAAAGCCGTTTCCACTCACTTGGACTAGAGATCTATGTCAGCCCTCGCCAACCAAGCCTTCCATCCATTTCACTCAATAAATTGGTTTACCCTTCCGGGGATAATGTATAGGCTCAAACGCACTGACTGGCCACCACGATTCTGAATTGACGTTGCATCAGGGTACTGCGAGAGTCGAGGACTCCTCGACGGGGGGTCGTATTAGACCGGATAGGAGGGTAGGGGTCGTACCTTTGAAGGTCAGCGATAAGCCAAGAAATCTGACTTTCAGTAAGCTGATGAGAAGCAAAGGTATTTCACCGCAAATCCGTGTGACGAAATGTAAATTCAACACTTTTCTGCTTCAGGAAAGAATACACTGCTATAAAACACATTGCAACTGTGCCATCCGGCAACAGTTACTTGTATTGTAGAGGTAAAAAAATGTTGGGAGGGGGGGGGGGGGGGGTCGTATTTGATCGTCTCAGAGGAGGGGGTCGTACTGAATTCCTTGACACATGGGAGTGCCCTGGGGTGGCATGGAACGCCCTGTAAGAGAGTGAGCTATATTCTTACTCTCAACTCGAACGTCCAAGGAATTGAATAGTATATCTGAGCTGATGCTTCTTTAGCTGATTGTGTTCCGGAAGTTCAGGAACCGCAAAGATAATCTGAAATGACATAAATACCCGAAAGGAATGGTTCTTTTTGCTGATATTACACTCTTTCTGTGGTCAGCGTGGTGTCAGTAGTGAGTACTACTTGGCAACTGTTACAACACGAACGACTGACACACTTTAGCAATCGCCCATACATCTTCATCAAGGCTTGTATGACTTTTAACAGCAAGACTTGTGCACGAGCCAAGCTGTTTCGTTAAAAAGCAGAACGACAGGCAAACATCACGACGAGTTGAGCTAGACGTGAATTGATTCAAGTTTTTGCTGGAGTGCTATGTGAGTGGGCTTTCAATCTGAGAAACATTTTAAGACGCAGAAGGGAGGAACCAAAATTACTATCGAAAAGGGTGGAAGTGTGAACAACCACAAGAAATCTAATTCCACAAGAAAATACGTTCTGGTTCCTTTAGAGCAGTGAAGCCAGGCTCCGGCTTTCTTCAAGGATACCTCCACAGGAGCAGTTCTCCTTGGGTAGAGAGGTGGGGGTCGTATTTTTTGAAATATTCTTCGACGCCAAGCTCGACCCTGGTAAGAGTCTTAAATAAATTGGAGCAATTTACTCGTGCACTGCTACTTGAATAATTTCTTTTCCACTGATATTGCTTTTTTACTCATATAATTAATGAATACAGTAAATTACTTATTTTGATTTATAAATAGTAATTGGAACATAATTCATGAAAAGGGCGCGATGAAAAGTTGAAGCTCGTCGTCCAGCACGACACGACCAACAAAGTGTTCTATCCCTTCGAGGTGACAGGGCAACCACTAGCTTCCCTAGGTATAATACAGATTGGAGAAACATACAAATTCTAAATAAGAGGGTCCTTATTGAAGAATAAATTGTCTAGGAATTCTGTCTATTTTTATTTTAGGTTTTGTAAAGAGAGTTTAGGCCTAAGTGGTATCGATCAACGCCATCCGCAGAATCTTTCATGTTTCAATGATTTTATCGAGGTGTTTTCCAGTACTTTTGATTGTTATCTCGTGAACATTCCTTAAGTTCGAACATAACAAATTACTTACTTTTCTATAAATTCTATTTGAAATTCCTTTTTTTCTGGAGGAAGGCTATTCTATTAGGTTGTAAAGAAAGTTATGGCCGGTTCTACGCCTTTATGAGATAAATCCGAATTTGAAAGTGCGCCAACTGAGGTAAATTTACTTGTAGTGATCCTTAGATAGATGAGAAGTTGCTGTTTCTAAACATGGGCTTTCCTCAGAATTTCAGGGGGTCTTTGAATTATTAGGGCAGTTCCAATACAGTGAAATGGACACTTTCTACCTTACTTTACTTCACGAATTTTAATTTGGTTGAGCAACGATGGAGGCAACTACAGATGTGCACACTCCAAGAGGAGAAAGAAGCGCGTTGGATAGAATAGTCTATTCCTGGTCTAGAAATGCAGAAATGAGAATGAGTTGCTCAAATTTGCAATTGATTAAAACGCTTTGATTAAAACAGCAGAAAACTATGGTGTCCTTACTTGCAGCTGGATATCGAAAAGTATTGGCCTCCCCAATACGCCGTGGTTGACCACCTCAGGTAGCTCTGCTTCGCCAAAACTCAAAAATGGGTGTTGCGAGGCATTTTTTACGGATCGTCCTCCAGAAACTGAAGAGTTGTAGCCCTTACTCGTCCGTCACACTCTTCAGATCCAGCGCTAACTGAATCCCACTTTTCAATACATTTGGACAGCTCTTTCAATAACAGAGTGCTCAAGAAGCATAATGATTTGGAGTCGATTTTTCACGGTTTGTAAATCATCAGATTTCATCCAGATGGGATAAGTGGAAGTGCATTTCGCTGCAAAAAGTGTGACGAATCGAATGATGCTTTTTCTAAGGGAAAAGATGCTGTCTGAGCCGAGTTATTAACTGCTAAAGTTGAAATTGCAAACACCGGCCAAAACTTTCCTTACAACCTAATATGCCCAAGCTATGCCAAAGTCAGTAGCCTCTCCCATGAAGCTCAAAGAACACCCTTGATTTTTTTTGATTTCCAGGGTCCACCAAATCCGGCCGAGGCCGAGTTTAACATTCATCAGCATATGCAAAATCTGCTCATTTCGTCAGCTCGTCAGAACAATATGGCTAAGTTACCCAGCACAAGTTACCGTGCTGATGGTCAAATGACCGACGCTTATTGGATGAACGGTAAGTGCAGTTTTAACTAATGAACTCGAACTGTCAGGCGTCCTTTAAGGTTCTAAGTTTGCACTTGACGATGTGTCCTTCACTTTTTTTGTCACCTTATCTTTCATCTTACCATTCCATTCACGTTCACCGAGCAGAACCTGACGTTCCCGATTTCTTTCTTTCTGCCCTTTTTGAATCTCATTGATTTTCACTGGTTATTTATTTTTTGCAACCCATTGCATAGTAAAGGGTTAAGCCAGAGTGAGCTATCTTATGCATTTATTTGAAACTATTTGTCATTTTTTCTTCTTAGACAAACCTGTACATAGTGCCTCATCAAGGTACAGATAAGCTAGGGTTAAAACGAGCTACAGAGCGTCTGAAAGGTAAAGAGGGAAGCGCGTCCAGGGTATGACCCTCTAGACGCCTCAACGAATTCAAAGTTCCTGCTTTCAGTCGGGAAGCGCGAGACCTAATCTTCTGACACTTGCTGAGGTTGGCTACCCTGGTCCTAACCCCCATCTCAATAACTAAAACCCTAGTCCAGTACTGCAAAAAATGGGAAAATAATAAATAAATCACAATCTCTTGTCAGACTATATGACTCAACCAGCCACCAGCCACTCCTCTCCGTCGTACTCCGTTCTGAAACCGACATCATGCATTGCAAATCGTAAGCCGTCGATGTAAGGCTCGTCTCGCCATTGAACGGCATTGTCTTGCGATTGTGGTTGGTTTGTGCACGAGGTGTGCAAACAGTTTCGAGCGCTAGAAAGCCACTCGTTCATTGTACAACGAGAAATTGCGCGGGAGCACCACTGTGTTCCCACCTCCTCCCCGAAACCGCCACGGCTGAACCAATGTGCGCAAAATCAATGGATTAGAAATGGAGGGAACGTCAGAAGGAGTCGATGCTGATTAATTCTCAAGAATGAGTTAGGTATCCGGATTCTACTGAAGGTTAGAATAGAAGGGGTAGTTAGAGTCTTCGGTGAGCGTTGTTCAATAAATATTCAGATGACAGAAATCGATTCATTGGGAGAATTCAAATTCAAAGTCAATTAGCGTCAATAGCAGGTTAGAGTATATACGTTCATAGGTCGATCTGGGTGGTAGACCACACGGAAGTGATGGGATGAAAGCATTTTGCAGTGCGCTTGTCGGCCCTTGGAAGAAGGCTTCCTAGGCATCCACAGAAAGGTAACACTGGTGGCCTACCTTTAGATCAGGATTTCGCACAAAATACGACCCCATTTTTTCCAACCCAAGATAAGTCCATCTCCCTGAAGATTCTCATATCGACGTGGCCATTGAAGGTTGTGAAGTACAGAGTTGCCCACGTTTTCCGTGATGTCATATTGATCCAACGACCAACGTGGGACGCTAATTGCAAAAATGTCCCATTAGTGATGCACTATGGGCGGATGTTGAATACGCGGCGGTGTCACCGCAAGGTTGTGTAACCGTATGTCACAATTTCGCACCGCGGGGTATCACGAGCGAAGCGATGCGACGATTTGAAGGTGCCGTGTTGCTGAGTGCTGAAGTAATTCCAAGTAAACTGTATGTGGCGCCCTTGGTATTACCGCGTAATCGCTCTAGGACCCAACTCTAACGCCGCGGATAGCTTGCACACACAGCGTCGCACGCCGCTCGTCCACGGGTGCGAAATCCCGACATAAGGGTACACACCCGGATGCCCTTGATGTCATGGGAAATGGGAAGCAGTTACCAGAATTCATGACATCACCCCCGTCTTAAAATGTGTTCATTCCATGCGACTAAAAGGAAGATCACTCAAGCGAAAGACAGGGAATGGCAATCGCGGAAGTCAGTTGGTATGGGTAATTTGTTAGTACCGGGACGCACCGGGAGCTGAGGATTCTTCGACAGGGGGTCGTGATTGCAGAGGTCAGCCATGATCGGGGTTTGCTTTGTGTAGAAGTGATCTTATGACTGTACTTTGTGTATATTAATTCTAAACGAATGCCTCGTGCCTCCGTGGTGTTCCTTCGCTAAACGAAATGTTATGTTGGGAGTTTCTCCGCACGAGAAAAAGTGTGTGGGTACGTTGCCTTTGTGCCTTACGTGGGTGCCTTGTGCTAGTTTTATTCTGTAGTGGACTACGAAGTGTGAGCAGAAGTTGGAAGAGGGGTCGTATTCGTGTTCCCGCAGAGAGAGGGGTTGTATCAAAGCGGCTATTTCCCTCTACACCTGAAAGTCCCTGGTTGTACAGTGACTTTTGGGAGCTGCTAGTCTTCTGCGGTACAAGTTGCTATCTTCATTTTCGCGAATGAGTTTGACGGAAGGTCAGAATGTACCCATGCGAAAGGACTGGGATATTCGGGTGCCAAAGAAGCTAATGGTATCGATACCTAAAAATTGAGTGGTGCTGGTACCAAAGGGTTAAGATGTACCCACACCACAAGATACCATCAATGGTCACTGGGCTGACACTTATGGAAGTGGTGGGTTAGCAAGTACCTCCGCACACAAAAACGCACAGCTGCAGAATTCAAACGTCGCAGAATCGCGTGCAAAAGTGTGACGCGAAATCGCAGAGTTCAAGATCGCAATCGCGAAGTCTACCACCAATGTGATTAGTACCGACACCGGAGGGTTGAAGAGTGCCGTCATTGAGGTACTGAGACCTACCGATACCCGGGGGTAGCATTACCCACGTCGAGTGGTTGCGATACCTGTGCCGGGCATTGCGACGCTACAGGGATAATGCTACACTTTCATCTTTGGTGGTAAAATGTATTTTTTTATTCCTTGTGTTTAACGCTAGTAGAGGCATTTATGCCAATTCAAATATCTCGAATTTCCGAAGTGTCATTTGTCCTATGCGAATGAGACCGTGAATAATACATGTTACTGGTAAGTTCGGTGAATGCTCAAATCTGAACCGGCCCAAAATTGCCAAATTTTCACCACACTTTTCCCATTTGCTCAGAGTTACGTCCTTATGTTCAATAGTCCTTTTCTGGTTTAGCTGCACGGAGCATCTTGTTAACAAATCTTATTGGCTAACGTTTCGGCGTGTTCGCATTCATGGGGGCCTTGAAGGTTCCTACTTTCATTTTCAATTGGCTAGTGGTTGCAAAAACCAACGAGTTCCGACTCTCGACGGGTATCCAGAGCCTAGTTGTAGTGTTTCGCTGTTTTGGTGGCACTAACGGTCTTCTCCTCGTAATGTGTTTGACGATTACCGGCCGTTTATCTTTGTGTATTTGCGTATGCAGCAGCTGAACATCTGTTTTGCTATTTCCATCACGACTGAAGTGTTTTGCGTTTTTTATCGACGAAACCGGCTCTAACAGGCACTATTCGGAAAAAGGGAGATGTCACGCTAAGAGGCGATCATTAAACAGAAAAGTCTGGTTCGCAGCACGATGAGTAGCTAATTATTTACTGATGCCCGAAAAAAAGGAATTAAGCCGGTAATATTGACGAGTACCGTCTGGGATGCGTTACGCATACCATTTGATGCGGTCCAAAATGGGACCCGAGAGCAACAGAACTTTCTAGAAATCGTACATTATATGATAGCAATCATAATACTCTCTAATATCATATTAAGTATCAAGCGAATTTCAATGAATCGTCTGGAAAATTCGTGTCTTTCTCATATTCATAGAGTTGCGTTCTAATACTTATTGATTAGGGTCACATGCAAAGTTTCACATGAAAAAATACCAAAACCCACTGGAGATATACCCTTTCAAAGTTTCGTCCAGTCGGGTATCGTGGGCGGGACCGCGAGAGCTGTGGGCACAACGGAGGCGGCCATATGCTTGCAGCGCAATGTAGGAAAGGAAACGAGATCAGTGACCTTGAAGGAATTAAAAGCCGCAACTATGATTTGCACAAGAGATATCACAGCCCCGCCCATGTTACCCGTGTGGACGAGATTCTGAAAGTGTATCTCTGCCGGATTTTGATATTTTTTTCGTGAAACGTTGTGTGTGGGCCGTAGTGAATGATTTCTACATTGCTGTATAGGAATAGGTAAACTCGAATTTCCGTGGACGATACCTTCCAATACCTTGAACTGACGAAATTGTTTTTCTCGTTTCCCTGTTCTGATTTGAGCTCATTATCTGAAACGTTAGTCCGCGGTGATTTGAAGTCGCACTGTTCACAGTCGCCTAAATGCGGAATCCAATGGCTCATATTTAGTCCGTATTTTCGTTTTATGGAAACCTTTGCGTACTTTTGAAACACGCATATAACCAACACCGTAAAAATTGTAGCTCAAGGTGCCAGCGGGTTTCACTATGTCTCTTAGGATTGATTAACCCTTAGTTTTCTTTTGTAATGCGCGAGAGGGTGATCAAAGTTTTGTATCACCGATATGTTTCGGCTTTACAGGCCTGAGAAGGCGATTTGCCGAAACGTTAGCCTGATAAGTATCATAAATCTCGGAGGCTCAGCATAAGCGTCTTACTGCCTCTGAAATCAGCATCAATTTCTCAGTTTTCCCATGGGAGCACTCAAAAGTTTCAACGGACACGGAACTCTTTTCAGAAGCACGAAACATGAGGCAAGAGGTCTTCGGGGGTATGGGAAGCTTGCAGATGGTATAGAATGGTATAGTGATAGACATCACGTCTCTGACGATCGTAGGAGGAGGAGGAGGGGGCTGGGAGTTGAAGAGGCATTTTACTCATAGTATACATCAAGTTAATTTTGCACAGAAGAATGGTTAGGTGGATATCATGAGCGGAACTCGCGATTACCCTAGAGATTCTTAGAGGCATGGACGTAAGTAGCCTGAAAATTAAAACCAATGTCAAAGTCTGATAAAATGTGATAAAAAAATCAAAATTGAAACCCAATTTCATGGGGACACCGTTGCCTTCTTGTCTTTTGCCCACTATTTGCCTTCCAAGATTCTCTGATGCGTATTTCCCGAGTGTGCGCCATCAGGGAAGAAAATTCGCGTAATGGCGTGCGGCATGCGACGCAATGCGTGTGAGCCAGAGGAGTCGTTTTTAGTTGGGTCTCAAGACGAAGGCATGTGCTGTTTTTTATTCCAGCCAATCGCTTTGGGACCCGAGTTCCTAAGGCGCCCCGTAGCTTGCACTGTCACATGGCGGTCACACCAATTTTCCCTCCTGATGACGCACAACCGCATATTCTCCTCCGTCCCTCTCCTTTCGATATACAGGTGTATGGGAAGACAAAAATTATCTTTTTTGACTTTCGACCACTATAGCAATAATAATTCGGCAAGCCCTGGAAGGATGTTTTTATCTTCTTTCCCCGGAATCTACGATTCTCCATATTGCAATAAGTGGGCTCATTTGGACTCACACAGCGCTCAACTACCACCTCAAAAGAATTGTCCACGGGAAAATGAGTTTTTCTGTTACCCATATATTTATGTTATATTTGCCTAGAGTGGGCCGCATTCAAATTTTCACGCGAAAAACTGTGAATCCGGCGAAGACACACCACAAAGTACCGGCAGGGTGGGCGGGGCCCTCGAGCAGTGCCCACCCCGTAGTCCGCCGCGGTCGGGGACACATTCTGAAAACAGAATATTAAGAGAGCAGCCCACTCTCCGTACTATCTTCGGGCAAGTATGCAAGACTGGGAAAGTGATAACCTTTTAGAGGAGCCACGCCAAAGTTTGTTTTTACTGCATCTCTCAACAGCTCGTGATAAGTCGGTCATAATCGGCTGAATACGGCTAATCGACGCAGTTTTTTCTATCGACGAGCGTTCCATAGGTGGTGACCAGCTGAATCATCCCAAGTATTTGGCTTTTTTTCAATCCTCTGTGAAGCTTTCCAAGAAAAACTGCATCATAACCTCCGCTCTTGGATCTGATCATGCCTGGCTTATTCCGGATGATATCACTTAGTAACCGCAACCTACGAATATGCAGAGATGTACGTGAACAAATATCTGCAATTGTGTGCGAAAACCGAGTACATCAATTTTGTCCCTGTTCATTTTCATACGGTGATGATCCTCTGCTCACAAAACAAATTCAGGCATTATTTACCCAAATCAACCCCACCACCTCAAATTTCGTTGAGATCGAAGAAGTTTCGAGAAAAATCCTGATTTGGCTAAAACCGGGGGTAATTTGACCCGTAAAACACGTTAATGATAATACGTACAACTTGGGGTGCAACCGCCTGATGCCGGTGCCGAATGGTGTGAATCTTCAGTTTGTTATGCATGGTTGACAGGCGTCTTGAAGTAAGGAAAGTGTGTTATTCCTGCTCAGAAGGTCAAACTACCCCTACGAAGAAGTTTGGGCGATTTTGACGTCGGCGCTCGTGGCGCGGGTGCAGGGCGGCTCCGGGCTGCGTGTGTGTCATGTTTCTGTTGTCGGGTCAGGACATTCCCGACTACAAGTTTCTAGCCGAATCAGAATTTTCTCCAAAATGATCCCCTCAACCACATCAAATTTCGAGATGGTAAAAATGCTTTGGGTAAATAAAACACAATTCTTTTCGGTTCATACACTTTTTTCCTCTCTTTCCTTTCTCTCATCCTCTTTCTATGATAGGTGAACAGATCCACACCCTCTCCAGAGCTTAGTTGAAAAGCGCATTATCGACTTGATGGAATAACCATGATTATAATCTAATCAGCTGATTTCATTTTACAGACATCCCTTTCGATCGTCGGTCGAACAACTCAACGATTTCACTGTTGAACACATCGAATCGATTTGCCCGAAATGGGACAGGTAAAGGATACCGTTCCTCTTACTAAGCTTTATTTTTTTTACATTTTTCTACCGCATAATTTGGCATAACCCCAGTACGAAAGCCTTCCATTAAACTTCCATTTGCTGTATTCCATTCTGGCGGCAGTATGAAAAGTTGTTTAAATTGCAAAAACGGGCGCTCATGTACTCTGTTTGAAAAAACAATGAGTGCTTTGTTTGAAAAACAATTAGGGGTGCCTATGTACTATGGAGATCGCAATCAAAAAGGCATTAAAATTCACAGTTGAAATTGGATGTATCAACCACCAACATAAGCATTATTCTTTTATCTGGTTATTTTTATGTTTTATGGCAGTATAGATTGTATTACAGTACAAACCTCTAAAATATGCATTATTCTTTTATCTGGTCGTTACCAGGACACGATTTATTTTATGACCAAACGGAGTAAATTGCATTTATGGTAGTTCATCTTGGCTTGATGCTAAGGGAAGCTAAAAGTGTAATAATTGTTGATTTTCTTACGTTTCTGGGATAACTGTAAAGTCATATCAATTTGTAGACTACTCATATAATATCTAACGTTCTAACTCACGTTCAAACTTTGTGGCAACTTACTACCATCTAATTTTTCTTAATAAATAATTTTTTAAATTCGAAAGTCAACGCCGTTGGGATTTTTGGCAAAGTGACAAGGCTAATGATCATTCGCTCTCAGAGAGGGTAAAGGTGAAAAAGAAATTAGTTTTTGCAATCCCTTGTTCGGCTACACCTCTCTTTGTAGCTCCATCCAGGATCGTCGTGGCAGGTGAATAGGTTTTGGCTTATACAATGAGCCTGCGGGGGCCATCCTATGTACAAGTCAGTGTTTCTATCCTCCCAGACCTGTATTTCCAGTTCACCTACCCTGAAAGTGTTGAGAGATTGGTTAGCCTGGGTGTGCACGGATGTAGGATTTGAACCACCCACCGTGAATAGGGAGTGCGCGCCACCTGTCACTGCACCATCTCAGCCTTTCATAAAATAGGTGGGACAAAGTTAACTAAAACCCAAACGTAACAAACAGTAGGAAGGTAGGGCTTGCGTGCAGGACCAAACGCTTTGTCAATAGTAAGTCCTATCATTTAGAAACATATTGCTCTACGATCAAGCACTTAGCTTTTTCTAAAAAATACAGAACCGCAAGTAATCCCATACCCTGTCAGCTCGCTCTATCCACTTGTGTAAGTACAACGCACTTTTGGCTATTTTTTTTCAGACTGACTCCCTACAGCGACTTTTTGAATATCTGAGTCGCGGTAATGTAAATAGAAAAAAAGGTAAAGGAATCGTCCACGAAAAAATGAGTTTTCTGTTACCCATGTATTTATGTTGTGTTTGCCTAAGGACCGCATGCAAAGTTTCATGCGAAAAGTGAAAATTTGGTTAAGATACAGCAACACAAAGACTCGGCCAGCTGGGCGGGGCCTCCGAGCGAGTGCCCACTCCGTCGTCCGCCGCAGTCGGAGACGCATTGTAAGAGCAGAAAATTACGTAAACTGCCCCACTCTTTGTTTTCAAGCGCGGCGAACGACGGAACGGGGCTTTTACTCGGAGGCCACGCCCACGCGGCCGAGAATTTGGGGAACTGTTTCTTAGCCGAATTCCACTTTTTCGCGTGAAACTTTGCATGCGGCCGTTATTATCCAAATGCAACATAGATATAAGGGTAACAAAGAATCTCATTTTTTCCGTGTACGATCCTTTGAGTGTTATCTGAAGATTACCTCTATTAGCCCATTTCGTTGTTGAAGCGTGACAAGGACATGCAATCAATTGGGAAATCGATTACCAAAAACCTTAGTTTCACTTGTTAGAATGCCCTGAGACACTGAAGCGAAAAATTTGTCGCTCGATTGAATGTGTTAAATATTGCGTCTGCGAAATATTTTTATGTTTAGATGAGTCCTTTACTCTGCGCCCTTCAAATTGCACTCCTTCTGGCACCTTGCCAAATTCAAAAACTTTGCATGCATATTTTATTCATTTATTTTATTCTCCTTGTACTATTATAATTTCAAAGTTCTCATACTCGTCCATAGTAACGTTTGCCACAAATTTCTAATGCAAGGCACAATTACTGGAACAAATCGTTCAAAAATCGTCAACTTCGTCCTTTTATATAAAAAAATCCAGAAAATAGGGATGATACTTGCATAACAATCTTCAAAAGCCAAAGATGATAAAGATGACTGAAAGATTGTGTAAAAATTCAAATTTCAAATATTGTGTTATATATTATACACGTATAATACGAGTTCACTGACAGTGGAATGGGCCATGCATACACATTCTCCTTTCTAACCCTTGGTTTATCGTCAATACCTATTGGTGAAATCTTTCATTTTATTCCATCATTGAAACAGTTATTTTTTGATCGTATTTTTTATATTTTTCTGTCATATTTCTCATTAATTTTCCAGTCCAATAAGAAGAATATTCAAGAAATTGTTCATACGCATTTCCACTACAGTAAGTCCTTATTACGTGATATCAGCCTTTGATCGCATTCAATACTTTTTGGAATGCTGCCTTCCAAGCACAACTGCTTTATTCTTCTCCTAATTTTGTAATTAGTATGTATTTATAACCTTATAGGATTCCTCATAGGATTCCCTATAACATTCTCGTTCAAAATGGAAACATCGTCTAAGCCTTAATAGTAGAAAACTGGGCTCAGTCGGCCTTGTATGGCAACTGGCCCCGTGAGAAAATATAAAACCACCAGTTGGCTGGCGCACACTACTGTGCGCGTAACATCATGGGTGCCAGTGGGTCGATCGGAATTGTTTTTTTATAAGTTTACCCATCACCCATGACCACATCACGTCCCGCCCATTGTGGGCGGGTTTTCCCTCATTTTAAATGTGCTTAAGATAACTTGGACATTGGTCATTTCTGCCGATTTCTCTGGTCTCAGGGCTGCATTAGAAGCGAGTAATAAATTTTTGTTGCACTGCCCCCGCTCAGAGTGTGCTCCGCCCACTGTGCCCAGGCCTCTTTCAAGACTTCAAAAAAGTCATTCCTGACCATAATCCATCTTTTCCCCACGTTTAAGTCGTAATGAAACCCAGTCTACAATTTTTGGTCTGAAAACGGGACATTCCAGTGCACGCCCTGCCCACCAGGGGGCGGGGCTTACCTTGGTCCATGCGTGGTCTTTAGTTAATGTCCCATGCCCTACCCATACCACACTTTTCCCCATCTCCACAGGTCGTTTATCATATAACCAGTTGGCGGGCGCACACTACTGTGCGCGAAACACCATGTGCGTCAGTAGGTCGGCCTGTATTGCTCTTTTTCTTGAGGACAGAGTATTTCGTGCACACACAGCCCACCGTGGGCGGAGCTTAAATTAGTCCATGTGTGGTCTTCACTTCTTGTCCCATGCTCTACCCATCCAAACTTGTCCCCATCTCCACAGGTCGTTTTTCATGTTACGTTCAAGCTCCGCCCACCACTTTAAATGCTCCGCCCGCTGTGCCCTGCATTCTTTCCCGACCTTCAGAAACTCATCCCTGACCTTGATCCATCTTCTCCCTATGTTTGGGGCACATTCGAACCCAATCAACAATTTTTGAACATTCCACGACGGCCCCGCCCATTATGGGCGGAGCTTAACTTGGTCCATGTGTAGTCCTTACCTAGTGTCCCATGCCCTACCCATACCGCATTTGTCCCAATCTTCACAGGTCGTCCCACCACTTTAAATGCTTCGCCCACTGTGCCCTGCATTCTTTCCTGACCTTCAGAAACTCATCCCTGACCTTGATCCATCTTCTCCCTATGTTTGGGGCACATTCAAACCCAATCAACAATTTTTGAACATTCCACGACGGCCCCACCCATTATGGGCGGAGCTTAGCTTGGTCCATGTGTGGTCTTTACTCAGTGTCCCATACCCTACTTATACCGCATTTGTCCCCATCTCCACAGGTCGTTTTTCATGTAACGTCCAAGCTCCGCCCACCACTTTAAATGCTCCGCCCACTGTGCCCTGCATTCTTTCCTGACCTTCAGAAACTCATCCCTGACCTTGATCCATCTTCTCCCTATGTTTGGGGCACATTCGAACCCAATCAACAATTTTTGAACATTCCACGACGGCCCCGCCCATTATGGGCGGAGCTTAACTTGGTCCATGTGTGGTCTTTACTTAGTGTCCCATGCCCTACCCATACCGCATTTGTCCCCATCTCCACAGGTCGTTTTTCATGTAACGTCCAAGCTCCGCCCACCACTTTAAATGCCCCGCCCACTGTGCCCTGCATTCTTTCCTGACCTTCAGAAACTCATCCCTGACCTAAATCCATCTTCTCCCTACGTTAGGAGCACGTTCGAACGTAAAACATTTTCGGGCTGAAAGCCAAACATTCCAGTGCACGCCCCGCCCCCGTGGGCGGAGCTTAATTTGGTCCATGTGTGGTCTTTACTTCCTGTCCCATGCCCTACCCATACCACACTTGGCCCCATCTGCACAGGTCGTTTTTCATATGATACCTAATTTCGTGACAGACGGAGGGACAGACGCCTTAGCGCTTTATATATAGTATGGATATATAGTATGGATGGATACCTGATTTCGTGACAGACAAGCGGACGGACGGACGGACGAAGCGTTTTATATACAGTAGGCACTTACTTAAAGCACACTTACTGTGGGTTCAGGTAAGTCCGCTCCCCCTTGGACAGGTAAATACTTATAAAAGTATGCATGCTAAACCACGGTCGAGCCTGGCATTGAGAAAAATTTTCGAATTTATGGGCTCCCTCTCTCCTCTCCGTAGTCCCACAGTTACTCATCACGAGCGAAGACCGCTTGACCGTGCCTAGAACTCTAATTGCAGTGGTTAGTAGACCACCGATTCTGCGTCTATATAGCCCCCTTCTCCCGTCTAACCAATTTACAGACTCTGGTCTCTCACGAGAGCAGCAGGGAAAGTAGTTTGAGCGGTTTCCCAACTTTTTTCTTCGCTAGATGACCATTCAGAACCTGCTTTCATCGTAATGAGTGCCCTCAATCCCAGTGATGGCTTGTCTTTACCGTCAGAGCAAAATTACGTGGTATTATGAGAAGATTTGAAAAAGTTTCATCGTTGACAAAAAAGTCCATACGATAATTTTTCAAAGACACCGCTAGGGATAATTTTGGCAGTTTGTGGAATAATTCTGGAATACCAAGAAAGAGGTGAGCAGTAGTGTAACAGTAGAGAAATAACGCATTAAAATGGTCGAGAACCCAAAACCCCGTTTTCTCCTTTTCTTTCGCCCTTCGGCATTACTAGCCGAGCTAAACGCAGACGGCCGAGGGGCTAAGTCAGTTAGTCCGCAAGTTTTACCCCGCCCTTGCAGCAACTCGCCCAGCGGATGTGAGGCAGCGTGACTGCCAGCGGTGCGGGACCGCGATAAAAACTCGAAGGCGCGCTTTCTTAGCGGAACTTCGCCAAATAGACTCTTCTAGACTGTGATGTTCGTTCACGGAAAATACGCCTTCCTAGTTTTCATTTCGACCCTCCTCCTGGCGGTGCCTTCAAGGAGCCATGTGGGCATGAGCATGTGGGCAAGCCAGATGGTTTTGCCAGTCTCATTGCGCTACTATGAACTCGAATAGTCAGGAGGAACAGGAGGTATTATAGCCATTCAAGCTTCGCAAGCTTGAGGAATGGGATCAGCTCAGACTCACGATGTCTTGATTCTTTGCATGGCATTCAATTGTTAAGTTCAGTTTTATACGAAACAAAACCGGCATGGAGCAGAAAGCAGGACATTTTCCTGTGAAATACGTCACAGTTGTGAGTCTAGGAGAAGTTGAATCTACAGCGTCCGCCTCGAGTTAAAACGCATATCGAGAAGTGCTGAAAGAGAGGTGGTTTGCGTGGGTGACGGCCAGAACACTCGAATCGGGCCACCATGCCACGCGAATTTGTCACCATGCGTGATATATACCTTTATGCCTTTGTTGTAAATCGGCAGCGCGCGAAGAAGCGTGTCCGTGCGCTCTGCCCCATTTCGAGTGTCTTGGCCTAAACACGATCATAACATATGTAGTACTGCATAGTACTGGGGAGGCCTATGAAGAGTAGGGCATGGTACT